>CM024271.1:8082464-8100593 GCA_013621005.1 Aeschynomene evenia
TTTTTGATGTCAGAGGAGGAGAAGCGGATGTGTTGGTCACCAATCTTGCTCTTGACCCCTTTGTTGGTGAACCTTTCTATTTGCGAATAGAAAGCTCTTACCACATTTGGGTAGCACACGTCCTCAGAGCTCATCATGGCTGGCCATCCAGGTTGCTTGAGGAAGGTGAATTGGATTTCGTCCACCTGATTGTAGACATTGAGAGGCAATACCCTTCCCATGGCAAGATTCCGTGGGAGATAAGTCTTGTGGAATAGGGATTGCATTTCCTCATTGTCATAGAGAATATCTTCGGATATCTCATTGAGATTGTTTCTCATTAAGCCCTTGATTTCTCCAGAAACGGCCATTTGAAGGAAAGGTTTTAAGTTTTGAGAAAGGATGGAGAAGAACAAGAGAGAAACAGAGAGAGAGAGAGCAGGTGATGATTGGAAAGCGAGGAGAGGTTTTGGCAGAGTTTTGGTAAGTTTTGGACGTAAAGTGCTCAAATGAAACACTGCTATAAGTATTTATAGTCATGGTTGATAACTAGCCGTTTTCTGCCACTTATCCAAAGTTACCGTTGGTAACTTGTTTCTCGGAAGGTACCTTTCTGAGAGAGGTGGTCCTTCTGAGAAATCCTCCTTCTGAGAGATGTTTCAGAAGATCTCCTTTCTGAGAGATGAGTCTTCTGAGACCAAATTTTCTCAGATAGGGTTTTCCTGTGTTTTCCTACTTCAAGCTCAGAGGCTTAGTTCTATTTGTTCGTCTCAGAATCTAAACTAGGACTAAGGGGGGGTTTTCTAAGAGAGTTTTTAAATTTCAAAGCACTTAGAAACATCTTAAATTGAGAAATCCTTTCAGAACATTGAAACGATCCTCGGGTAAAGGCTTTGTAAATATATCTGAGATTTGATCCTCAGTATTTACAAATTTGAGTTCAATGTCGCCTTTTTGCACATGATCCCTAATAAAATGATGTTTTATATCGATGTGCTTGGATCGAGAATGCTGAATAGGATTCTTAGCTAAGTTGATAGCACTTGTATTATCACAGAGGATAGGGATTTTGGTGTACCTTAATTGATAATCGAGTAGCTGATTCTTAATCCAGAGCATCTGAGAACAGCAGTTCGCAGCAGACACATATTCAGCTTCAGCAGTTGATAGGGCGATCGTATTTTGCTTCTTGCAAGACCAAGTGATCAAGCACTTTCCAAAGAAGCAGCAACACCCACTTGTGCTTTTGCGATCTATCCTATCTCCAGCGTAGTCGGCATCGCAGTAACCTACAACATCAGAAGAACAAGCTTTCTCGTACCAAAGACCAAGATTAGTAGTTCCACTTAAATATCGTAAAATTCGTTTAACTGCAGTCAAGTGTGATTGCTTGGGCTTAGACTGGAATCTAGCGCAGATCCCAACACTGAGTTGGATATCAGGTCTGGAGGCGGTTAAGTAGAGAAGTGAGCCAATTATCCCTCGATAGTTGCTTTCTGAGACTTTCTCACCATCTTCATCCAAGTCAATTACTTGAGAGGGATGCATGGGAGTGCTCATGGGTTTGGCCTTATCCATCAGATACTTCCTCAGAAGTTCCTTGGTATACTTCTCTGATGAATGACTGTCCCTTCCGACTCTTGCTTGATTTGCAATCCTAGGAAGAATTTTAATTCTCCCATCATGCTCATCTCGAATTCACCTTGCATAAGCTTGGAGAATTCTTTGCAAAGGCATTCATTGGTTGCGCCAAATATTATGTCATCAACATAAATCTGGACAATCAAGAAGCCAGAGTCTTCTGAGAGCGTAAAAAGAGTTGTGTCCACTTTCCCTCTTGAGAATCCGTTTTTAAGCAAGAAAGAGCTCAATCTATCGTACCAAGCTCTTGGAGCTTGTTTCAAACCATAGAGAGCCTTTTGTAAGCTTGAATACATGATTCGGGAATGCATCATTCACAAAACCAGGAGGTTGTTTTTACATAAACTTCCTCAGAAAGGTATCCATTCAGAAGGCGGACTTAACGTCCATCTGATAGAGTTTGAAATCTTTATGTGCAGCAAAAGCTAGCAACATTCTGATAGCTTCCAATCTTGCGACTGGGGCAAAAGTTTCATCATAATCTATCCCTTCTTGTTGGTTGTACCCTTGAGCAACCAATCTTGCCTTGTTTCTCACGACTTGACCGTTTTCATCAAGTTTGTTTCGAAACACCCATTAGTCCCAATGACACTCTTGCCTTTGGGTTTCTGAGTCAGTTTCCAAACTTGATTTCTCTCAAATTGGTCAAGTTCATCCTGCATGGCATTTACCCAGCTAGGATCATCTAACGCCTCTTCTATGGAATCTGGTTCAAGTTCAGAGACCATAGCAAGATTTGTATAGTTCCTTCTGGTTCTCACGCCACTTTTCTGGATTGCCCAAGACTTCATTATGAGAGATGTTCTTCAAGTCTCTTGAGCCTCTGATCCTTTAGGAGTAGGGTTCTGAGAACGAGATACAGAAGGTTCTCTTTCTGAGTCATCAGAAGCTTGTCCTTCTGAGAATCTAGGTTCCATTGTATTTGGAAAAGTAGATTCTCTAGGTTCTGGAGCTTTGATGATGTTACTAGATTTTTCTTTAGATGAAGATGATTGTTCCATGGGTTGGAAGTCAGTCTCATCATCTATAAGAATTTTCCTTTTGGCTTTCTCAGAAGAGATGTTGAGTTTCTCAATTCATCTTCTAAGTCAGCACCTTTCTGAGACAGGTCCTTACTAAGTTCTTTGAACTTAATATGGATTGTCTCTTCAACACATTTACTCCTTTTGTTATATACTCTGTAAGCTTTAGAGGCTGAGGAGTATCCTAGGAAGTATCCATCATCGGACTTAGGATCAAACTTGGAGAGTTTGTCCTTTGTGTTGAGAATAAAACAAGAAGAACCAAATATATGGAAATAAGTAATGTTTGTATTTTATTCTTCCATAGCTCGTAAGGTGTCTTTTTAAGAATTGGTCTTAGAAAGACTCGATTCTGAATGTAGCATGAAGTATTTACTGCTTCAGCCCAGAAACCTTTTGAAAGTCCACTTTCTAAGAGCATTGTTCTTGCCATCTCTTGAAGGCTTCGGTTCTTTCTCTCAGCTACTCCATTTTGTTGAGGAGTTCTGGGAGAAGAGAACTCATGAGCAATGCCCAGATTTTCACAGAGCTTTTCAAAAGCATGATTCTCAAATTCACCACCATGATCTGATCTAATGGTATGAATGTGCGAATCCTTTTCTGTTGAAACTCTTTTCGCAAATGCTTTGAACTTCTCAAAAGTTTCTTCCTTAGAAGCTAGAAAGAAAACCCAAGTGAATCTGGAGTAATCATCCACTATGACAAGACCATAGCGTTTTCCAGAAAGGGAAGCTGTTCTGGTTGGTCCAAGAGATCCATGTGGAGCAGTTCCAGTGGTTTCTGAGTAGAAATACCACTTTTACTGGGAAAGGAAGCCTTGGTCTGTTTCCCCTTTTTCACAGAAGTCGCAGGTTGCATCCTTCTGATACTTAATTCTGGAAGGCCCTTTACAAGTTCTTTCTGAGAGAGTTCAGAAAGAAGTCTCATATGGGCATGACCAAGTTTCTTATGCCATAGCCATTTGTCTTCTTGGACAGAGACAAGGCATTCCACGTTTTGATCCTTTAGATCATCCAGATGGATAACATAGATGTTACCACACGTTTTCCTTCCAGAACGATCTTGTCAGTTGTGAGTTTAATCACATGACAATACTTGGCATAAAACTCAACCTTTAAGCCTTTATCACAAAATTGACTAATGCTTAATAGATTGTGAGTTAAGCCATCGACCAAAAGTACATCTGAGATTTGGTGAGAGGAGTCCTTACCAACATCTCCGATTGCAGTGACTCTCCCTTTAGCGCCATCACCGAATCGCACTGTTCCGCCTTTCTTGGGCTTGAGACTTCTGAACCAGTGCTTGCTTCCAGTCATGTGCCTTGAGCAGCCACTGTCAAGGTACCACTGCTCATCGTGGTGGTGGAGCAGCGCTTGATGATGCACCTCTTCTGACTCAGATTCTGTTTCCAGAATATAGTCAGTACCGGCCATGAAGCAGACATTAGCTTCCTCTTCACTTTCTGACTCAGAGTCTTCCTCTTCTGAGTCACTCCATGTAGCAGCCATTGCCTTCTTCTTCTTCTTGGAATGAACTTCTTCTTTCCTTGTTCTGAGGACACTCCGTTCTGAAGTGGCCCTTTTCTCCACAGCCAAAACATGTGGCATCAGAAGACTTTGACTTTCCTTTTCTAGGTGTGATCTCTTTGTCTTTGCTTGGTCTTCTCTTCCAAGCTTTCTTCATTTTCCTTACTAGAAGAGAGATGTCATCTTCATCGGAATCTGAGTTTTGATCGTTTTCAGATTCAGATATTTCTTCAGCCTTTAAGGCTTTTGAAGTCTTTTTGATCTGACTTTTCAGAGCCAGAGCTTTCTGAGGTCTTGAGGATGAAGATGGTCTCCAAGTAGTCCTTCAAGCTCAATCTCGTGAGTTTTGAGTGAGCCAAACAATACATCTAAACCCAGCTGATTTAGATCCTTTGCTTCTTGGATTGCTGTCACCTTTGGGCGCCACTGGCAGAGAGGCTTCTGAGAATTTTCCTCACCATCTCAGCGTTGGAGTAGGTCTTTCCCAAGACCTTTAGCTGATTTATGATGTGGAGAAATCTTATTGACATGTTGTCAATAGTTTCCTCAGGTTGCATGCAGAAGGACTCGTACTTATGTACGAGCATTGATACCTTAGTTTCCTTGACTTCATCATTTCCTTCGTGCAGCATGTGTAATCTCTCCCAAATTTCTTGAGCGGTATCACACGACACAATCTTGTCGTATTCTACCTTGGGCAAGGCGCAGAGAAGAATGTATTTAGCTTTGAAGTTGAGTTGTATCTTCTCTTTCATCTCTTGAGTCCATTCATCCTTAGGGACTCGTCTTGTATAGGTTCTGAGTGTTGGAGGTGCCGCTCCTGGCTCAGCGTCTGTTGCAACTACAGCATCCTCTGTAATTGTCTGCAGAGGCTGATAGTCTCCATTCTCGATCCTATCCCATAAGTCCAAACTGGTGTGCTTGATGAACAGCGTCATCCTGTCACGCCAGTAGTCGAAGCTGTCTCCGAAAAACATCGGAGGTCTGTTTATTGAGGCCCCATCTGATATGAATGCAGCTGGTGAGTTCATATTTCCCTTCGTGGATCTTTTTCCTTGACACTGCGAAGTGCTCAACCCCTTAAGGACCGAGCTCTGATGCCAATTGAAAGTGTATGTGTGCACGAGAAGGGGGGGTTGAATCGTGCAAGTTTTAAAATTGCTTGTTAAAACTTTTACTTAGAAAGCTGTTTGTACTCAGAAGGTATGATTAAGAGTTTGCAGCGGAAAATGCTTTCTGAGAAGATTAAGTTTCTGAGAACTTAGTCTTTCTAAGAAAGTTCCTTTCTGAGAGATTTTTAAGAAAACGACTTAAGATTTAAGTTTCTCAAAAGCTTTCTGATTTTGATCAATAAGGTTTTCAAGGACCTCTTGATTAAAGTTGTGATAGAGTTTTTCTCAAAGATTTGGACACGTAATGAGTTAGAGAGAAAAGCTTAACACAAGGGATTTTATACTGGTTCGGTTATAACCAACCTACTCCAGTCCTCAACCTTTAGTTGAGAGTTCTTAGATATTCTTCTTAATGTGCCTTCCCAGACAACACTGCCTTTATCACGTAAAGGACTTTCACCACTTCACAACCCGAAGTGGATTTCCTTGCCTCACACTAGAGGACTTCCTTGCCTTAAACAATTAAGAACTTCCTTGCCTCACAACAGAGGACTTCCTTGCCTCACAACAGAGGACTTCCTTGCCTCACAACAGAGGACTTCCTTGCCTCACAACAGAGGACTTCCTTGCCTCAAACACTAAGGACTTAAACTGCCTTTAAACAACAAAGGACTTAGCGTTTTTCAGAAAGTTTGTTTGATCGAAAACAACTACAAGACTAAGTTACAAACCTAGTTTTACACTTAGTAGACTTCTAGGATTAAACTTACAAATGTAAGAATTTACACCAATTCAGAACTAGAAGATTTTGCAAAGTTAGAAAAACAATTTCGTAAAAGTTGTCTTTCTGAGAAAGTTCTAAGTTTTCGCAAAATGATTTTCAATTCAACAGAGTTTTGGCACGTTTAATCAAGAGTTTTAGTGCAAGAGTTTTTTTCACATTGCTCTGGAATTGAACTCATATATATAGGCATCAAAGAGCCGCGAAATTAGAGGCTTTCACTTTGCTTATGTGGCTGTGTCCTTTTCAGAACGGCTCCCTGCTACAGTCAGCGCAAAATGAGGAACTTTTCAGAACTGCACAGTGCGCGTGTTCCCACTTCCTTGGCTAGTTGTAGCGAGCTTTCTGAGTCTGTTTGCACTTCCTTGAGTCCAGACATTTGGTTGCTTCTGAGTCCAACCTTCTAAGAGTTGTACGGACTTCTGAGGCTAACCTTCTGAGGGAAGACCCTTCTGAGAACTCCTAGTCGCGAGGTCTTCTGAGACCCTTCTGAGGCGACAGTGTTCTTTCCTCAGAAAACATGTTTTCACCTTCTGCGCTTCTGAGATATCCTTTCTGATATCTTTGGCGCTATGCTTTTATCAATTCATCTCGAGGTTACTTGATGTTTTGTCTTGGTCTTTGCTCATGGCATTGCAATAATTTATAGCTTTCTGAGACACTTAGCGCACATATTAGCAAAACCTTAAGTAAAATTTTTATACTTATGGCTTATCTTGTATCATTAAAACTTTCATGACTCTAAGAGAATTTATGCTTAATTCTCTCAGAAGGGTTCTGGAGCTTACAAATGTGACGAAAACTCTTGCGCTAAAAATTCTTGATTAAACGTGCCAAAACTCTGTTGAATTGAAAATCATTTTGCGAAAACTTAGAACTTTCTCAGAAAGACAATTTTTACGAAATTGTTCTTCTAACTTTGCAAAATCTTCTAGTTCTTAATTGGTGTAAATTCTTACATTTGTAAGTTAATTCTAGAAGTCTACTAAGTGTAAAACTAGGTTTGTAACTTAGTCTTGGTAGTTGTTTTTCGATCAAAACAAACTTTCGAAAAACGCTAAGTCCTTCTTTGTGTGAAGGCAGTTTTAAGTCCTCTAGTGTTTGAGGCAAAGTTCAAAGTCCTTAATTGTTTAAGGCAAGGAAGTCCTCTAGTGTGAAGGCAAGGAAGTCCTCTAGTGTGAGGCAAAGAAATCCACTTCAGGTTGTGATAGTGGTGGAAGTCCTTTACTTGGTAAAGGCAGTGTTGTCTGAGAAGGCACATTAAGGAAAGAATATCTAAGAACTCTCAACTGAAGGTTGAGGACTGGAGTAGGTTGGTTATAACCGAACCAGTATAAAACTCTTTGTGTTAAGCTTTTCTCTCTTACTCTTTAATTGCATAAAGCTTTGAGAAAAAACTCAACCACGGTTTTAACTAAGAGGTCTTGTGAAAACATCACCAATTAAAATCAGAAAGCGTTTAAAAGATCATAACTCAAAGTCATTTTCTTAAGACTACTCAGATAGGAACTTTCTTAGAAAGACTAAGTTCTCAGAAACTTAATCTTCTCAGAAAGCTATTTCCGCTGCAAGCTCTTAAATCCACCTTCTGAGTAAAAACAGCTTTCTAAGTAAAAGTTTTTAAAAGGTAATTTTCAAAACTTGCACGATTCAACCCCCCCTTCTCTGTGCACACATACACTTTCACACATTACATCATCCTTTGTTTATCTAAACCTTCCTAGTGACTAAATGGAGCTTTTTACCAAAGTAAGACCAAATGAAGCTCAATACACTCAATTAGCACCAAAATAGGCTCAGTACATCATCCTTTGGTTATCTGCAACATCCTAGTGACTAAAATGGAGCCATTGACCAAAGTAAGACCAAATGAAGCTCAATACACTCAATAAGGACCAAAATAGGCACATTACATCATCCTTTGTTTATCTAAACCTTCCTAGTGGACTAAAATGGAGCCTTTGACCAGAGTAAGACCAAATGAAGCTCAATACACTCAATTAGCACCAAAATAGGCTCATTACATCATCTTTGTTTATCTAAACCTTCCTAGTGACTAAAATGCAGCCATTGACCAAAGTAAGACCAAATGAAGCTCAATTACACTCAATTACGACCAAAATAGGCTCATTACATCATCCTTTGTTTATCTAAAACCTTCCTAGTGACTAAAATGGAGCCTTTGACCAGAGTAAGACCAAATGAAGCTCAATACACTCAATTAGCACCAAAATAGGCTCATTACATCATCCTTTGGTTATCTACAACATCCTAGTGACAAAAATGGAGCCATTGATTAAAGTAAGACCAAATGAGCTCAATACACTCAATTAGGACCAAAATAGGCTCATTACATCATCCTTTGTTTATCTAAACCTTCCTAGTGACTAAAATGCAGCCATTGACCAAAGTAAGACCAAATGAAGCTCAATACACTTAATTAGGACCAAAATAGGCACATTACATCATCCATTGTTTATCTAAACCATCCTGGTGACTAAAATGGAGCCTTTGACCAGAGTAAGACCAAATGAAGCTCAATACACTCAATTAGCACCAAAATAGGCTCATTACATCATCCTTTGTTTATCTAAACCTTCCTAGTGACTAAAATGGAGCCTTTGACTAGAGTAAGACCAAATGAAAGCTCAATACACTCAGTTAGGACCAAAATAGGCTCATTACATCATCCTTTGGTTATCTACAACATCCAAGTGACTAAAATGGAGCCATTGGCCAAAGTAAGACCAAATGAAGCTCAATACACTCAATTAGGACCACAATAGGCTCATTACATCATCCTTTGTTTATCTAAACCTTCCTAGTGACTAAAACGGAGCCATTGACCAAAGTAAGACCAAATGAAGCTCAATACACTTAATTAACGAAAAAAATAGGCTCATTACATCATCCTTTGGTTGTCTACAACATCCTAGTGACTAAAATGGAGCCATTGACCAAAGTAAGACCAAATGAAGCTCAATACACTCAATTAGAACCAAAATAGGCACATTACATCATCCTTTGTTTATCTAAAACCTTCCTAGTGACTAAAATGGAGCCATTGACCAAAGTAAGTCCAAATGAAGCTCAATACACTTAATTAGGACCAAAATAGGCTCATTACATCATCCTTTGGTTATCTACAACATCCTAGTGACTAAAATGGACCCATTGACCAAAGTAAGACCAAAATGAAGCTCAATACAATCAATTAGGACCAAAATAGGCACATTACATCATCCTTTGTTTATCTAAACCTTCCTAGTGACTAAAATGGAGCATTTTACCAAAGTAAGACCAAATGAAGCTCAATACACTTAATTAGGAGCAAAATAGGCTCATTACATCATCCTTTGGTTATCTACACATCCTAGTGACTAAAATGGAGCCATTGACCAAAGTAAGACCAAATGAAGCTCAATACACTCAATTAGGACCAAAATAGGCACATTACATTCATCCTTTGTTTATCTAAACCTTCCTAGTGACTAAAATGGAGCCATTGACCGAAGTAAGACCAAATGAAGCTCAATACACTTAATTAGGACCAAAATAGGCTCATTACATCATCCTTTGGTTATCTACAACATCCTAGTGACTAAAATGGACCCATTGACAAAAGTAAGACCAAAGGAAGCTCAATACACTCAATTAGGACCAAAATAGGCACATTACATAATCCTTTGTTTATCTAAACCTTCCTAGTGACAAAAATGGAGCCTTTTACCAAAGTAAGACCAAATGAAGCTCAATACACTCAATTAGCACCAAAATAGGCTCAGTACATCATCCTTTGTTATCTGCATACATCCTAGTGACTAAAATGGAGCCATTGACCAAAGAAAGGCCAAATGAAGGCTTAATACACTCAATAAGGACCAAAATAGGCTCATTACATCATCCTTTGTTTATCTAAACCTTTTCCTACTGACTAAAAATGGAGCCATAGACCAGAGTAAGACCAAATATAAACTCAATTAGGACCAAAATAGGCTCATTACATCATCCTTTGTTTATCTAAACCTTCCTAGTGACTAAAATGTAAGCTCCAGAACCCTTCTGAGAGAATTAAGCATAAATTCTCTTAGAGTCATGAAAGTTTTAATGATAACAAGATAAGCCATAAGTATAAAATTTTACTTAAGGTTTTGCTAATATGTGCGCTAAGTGTCTCAGAAAACTATAAATTATTGCAATTCCATGAGCAAAGACCAAGACAAAACATCAAGTAACCTCGAGATGAATTGATAAAAGCATAGCGCCAAAGATATCAGAAAGGATATCTCAGAAGCGCAGAAGGTGAAAAACATGTTTCTGAGGAAAGAACACTGTCGCCTCAGAAGGGTCTCAGAAGACCTCGCGACTAGGAGTTCTCAGAAGGGTCTTCCCTCAGAAGGTTTAGCCTCAGAAGTCCGTACAACTCTTAGAAGGTTGGACTCAGAAGCAACCAAGTGTCTGGACTCAAGGAAGTGCAAACAGACTCAGAAAGCTCGCTACAACTAGCCAAGGAAGTGGGAACACGCGCACTGTGCAGTTCTGAAAAGTTCCTCATTTTGCGCTGACTGTAGCAGGGAGCCGTTCTGAAAAGGACACAGCCACATAAGCAAAGTGAAAGCCTCTAATTTCGCGGCTCTTTGATGCCTATATATATGAGTTCAATTCCAGAGCAATGTGACAAAAACTCTTGCACTAAAACTCTTGATTAAACGTGCCAAAACTCTGTTGAATTGAAAATCATTTTGCGAAAACTTAGAACTTTCTCAGAAAGACAATTTTTACGAAATTGTTTTTTCTAACTTTGCAAAATCTTCTAGTTCTGAATTGGTGTAAATTCTTACATTTGTAAGTTAATCCTAGAAGTCTACTAAGTGTAAAACTAGGTTTGTAACTTAGTCTTGGTAGTTGTTTTCGATCAAAACAAACTTTTCTGAAAAACGCTAAGTCCTTTGTTGTTTAAAGGCAGTTTTAAGTCCTCTAGTGTTTGAGGCAAGGAAGTCCTCTGTTGTGAGGCAAGGAAGTCCTCTGTTGTGAGGCAAGGAAGTCCTCTGTTGTGAGGCAAGGAAGTCCTTAATTGTGTAAGGCAAGGAAAGTCCTCTAGTGTGAGGCAAGGAAATCCACTTCGGTTGTGAAAGTGGTGAAAGTCCTTTACGTGATAAAGGCAGTGTTGTCTGGGAAGGCACATTAAGAAAGAATATCTAAGAACTCTCAACTAAAGGTTGAGGACTGGAGTAGGTTGGTTTATAACCGAACCAGTATAAAAATTCCTTGTGTTAAGCTTTTCTCTCTAACTCATTACGTGTCCAAATCTTTGAGAAAAACTCTATCACAACTTTAATCAAGAGGTCTTTTGAAAACCTTATTGATCAAAATCAGAAAGCTTTTGAGAAACTTAAATCTTAAGTCGTTTTCTTAAAAATCTCTCAGAAAGGAACTTTCTTAGAAAGACTAAGTTCTCAGAAACTTAATCTTCTCAGAAAAGCATTTTCCGCTGCAAACTCTTAATCATACCTTCTGAGTACAAACAGCTTTCTAAGTAAAAGTTTTAACAAGCAATTTTTAAAACTTGCACGATTCAACCCCCCTTCTCGTGCACACATACACTTTCAATTGGCATCAGAGCTCGGTCCTTAAGGGGTTGAGCACTTCGCAGTGTCAAGGAAAAAGATCCACGAAGGGAAATATGAACTCACCAGCTGCATTCATATCAGATGGGGCCTCAATAAACAGACCTCCGATGTTTTTCGGAGACAGCTTCGACTACTGGCGTGACAGGATGACGCTGTTCATCAAAGCACACCAGTTTGGACTTATGGGATAGGATCGAGAATGGAGACTATCAGCCTCTGCAGACAATTACAGAGGATGCTGTAGTTTGCAACAGACGCTGAGCCAGGAGCGGCACCTCCAACACTCAGAAACCTATACAAGACGAGTCCCTAAGGATGAATGGACTCAAGAGATGAAAGAGAAGATACAACTCAACTTCAAAGCTAAATACATTCTTCTCTGCGCCTTGCCCAAGGTAGAATACGACAAGATTGTGTCGTGTGATACCGCTCAAGAAATTTGGGAGAGATTACACATGCTGCACGAAGGAAATGATGAAGTCAAGGAAACTAAGGTATCAATGCTCGTACATAAGTACGAGTCCTTCTGCATGCAACCTGAGGAAACTATTGACAACATGTCAATAAGATTTCTCCACATCATAAATCAGCTAAAGGTCTTGGGAAAGACCTACTCCAACGCTGAGATGGTGAGGAAAATTCTCAGAAGCCTCTCTGCCAAGTGGCGCCCAAAGGTGACAGCAATCCAAGAAGCAAAGGATCTAAATCAGCTGGGTTTAGATGTATTGTTTGGCTCACTCAAAACTCACGAGATTGAGCTTGAAAGGACTACTTGGAGGACCATCTTTCATCCTCAAGACCTCAGAAAGCTCTGGCTCTGAAAAGTCAGATCAAAAAGACTTCAAAAGCCTTAAAGGCTGAAGAAATATCTGAATCTGAAAACGATCAAAACTCAGATTCCGATGAAGATGACATCTCTCTTCTAGTAAGGAAAATGAAGAAAGCTTGGAAGAGAAGACCAAGCAAAGACAAAGAGATCACACCTAGAAAAGGAAAGTCAAAGTCTTTCTGATGCCACATGTTTTGGCTGTGGAGAAAAGGGCCACTTCAGAACGGAGTGTCTCAGAACAAGGGAAAGAAGAAGTTCATTCCCAAGAAGAAGAAGAAGGCAATGGCTGCTAACATGGAGTGACTCAGAAGAGGAAGACTCTGAGTCAGAAAGTGAAGAGGAAAGCTAATGTCTGCTTCATGGCCGGTACTGACTATATTCTGGAAACAGAATCTGAGTCAGAAGAGGTACCAAAAACCAACACTCCTCCTCTCTCATACTCATACAATGAGATCTCAGAACTCTATGAAGAGCTTCTGAGAGACTCAAACGAATTAGCTAACAATTTCAGCAAACTAAGAAAGTCTTTTAAATCCTTAGAAGCTGAAAATGCTAGACTAATTCAAGAAGTAGAGAACCTAAGGCTTGAAAGAGATGACTTTAAAAATAGATATCTTGAAAGCCACAACCTCTATCAAGCTTTAGAAACAATGTCTTCTGTAACTGTTGAAAAAGCCGAACTGGCTTTGATAGAATTACAAAAGACAAATGAGCTTCTCACTTCTGACTTGTTAAGATGGTCAAAGGTGAAAAAAATGATGACACTCTTGCTTGGTGGTCAAAGACCTTACAAGGATAAGAGTGGACTCGGTTATGAAGAAAATCTTCGAACCAAATGATATTGATCCATCCTTAACTAAATCACCTCGCACGTGCATAGCTTGTTTTAAGAGTGGCCATGGTTCTGAAAAATGTCCTATGTTGGAAAAAGGAAAAATCTCTAAGCCTCAGAAGGCTCAAAAGAAAACTCAGAAAGCTAAGCCTTCTAAGAAGACTATCCCCTCTCAGAAGGGAAAAACTTCTCAGAAAGCAAGTGCTTCTGAAAAGGGCAAACAAAAGGTCTCTGACTCTCAAAACCATGACCTCTCTAAGAAAAGAAGGCAAAAGTCCAAGAAAGCTAACAAGCAAGGACCCAACAAAGAATGGGTACCTAAATCTGTTAACTTTGTGACTGCAGGTGCATCATCAAGCGCTGCTCCACCACCACGATGAGCAGTGGGTACCTTGACAGTGGCTGCTCAAGGCACATGACTGGAAGCAAGCACTGGTTCAGAAGTCTCAAGCCCAAGAAAGGCCGGAACAGTGCGATTCGGTGATGGCGCTAAAGGGAGAGTCACTGCAATCGGAGATGTTGGTAAGGACTCCTCTCACCAAATCTCAGATGTACTTTTGGTCGATGGCTTAACTCACAAATCTATTAAGCATTAGTCAATTTTGTGATAAAGGCTTAAAGGTTGAGTTTTATGCCAAATATTGTCATGTGATTAATCTCACAACTGACAAGATCGTTCTGGAAGGAAAACGTGTGGGTAACATCTATGTTATCCATCTGGATGATCTAAAGATCAAAACGTGGAATGCCTTGTCTCTGTCCAAGAAGACAAATGGCTATGGCATAAGAAACTTGGTCATGCCCATATGAAGACTTCTTTCTGAACTCTCTCAGAAAGAACTTGTAAAGGGCCTTCCCAGAATTAAGTATCAGAAGGATGCAACCTGCGACTTCTGTGAAAAAGGGAAACAGACCAAGGCTTCCTTTCCCAGTAAAAAGTGGTATTTCTACTCAGAAACCACTGGAACTGCTCCACATGGATCTCTTCGGACCAACCAGAACAGCTTCCCTTTCTGGAAAACGCTATGGTCTTGTCATAGTGGATGATTACTCCAGATTCACTTGGGTTTTCTTTCTAGCTTCTAAGGAAGAAACTTTTGAGAAGTTCAAAGCATTTGCGAAAAGAGTTTCAACAGAAAAGGATTCGCACATTCATACCATTAGATCAGATCATGGTGGTGAATTTGAGAATCATGCTTTTGAAAAGCTCTGTGAAAATCTGGGCATTGCTCATGATTCTCTTCTCCAGAACTCCTCAACAAAAATGGAGTAGCTGAGAGAAAGAACCGAAGCCTTCAAGAGATGGCAAGAACAATGCTCTTAGAAAGTGGACTTTCAAAAGTTTCTGGGCTGAAGCAGTAAATACTTCATGCTACATTCAGAATCGAGTCTTTCTAAGACCAATTCTTAAAAAGACACCTTACGAGCTATGGAAGAATAAAATACCAAACATTTCTTATTTCCATATATTTGGTTCTTCTTGTTTTATTCTCAACACAAAGGACAAACTCTCCAAGTTTGATCCTAGTCCGATGATGGATACTTCCTAGGATACTCCTCAGCCTCTAAAGCTTACAGAGTATATAACAAAAGGAGTAAATGTGTTGAAGAGACAATCCATATTAAGTTCAAAGAACTTAGTAAGGACCTGTCTCAGAAAGTGCTGACTTAGAAGATGAATTTGAGAAACTCAACATCTCTTCTGAGAAAGCCAAAAGGAAAATTCTTATAGATGATGAGACTGACTTCCAACCCATGGAACAATCATCTTCATCTAAAGAAAAATCTAGTAACATCATCAAAGCTCCAGAACCTAGAGAATCTACTTTTCCAAATACAATGGAACCTAGATTCTCAGAAGGACAAGCTTCTGATGACTCAGAAAGAGAACCTTCTGTGTCTCGTTCTCAGAACCCTACTCCTAAAGGGATCAGAGGTTCAAGAGACTTTGAAGAACATCTCTCAGAATGAAGTCTTGGGCAATCCAGAAAGTGGCGTGAGAACCAGAAGGAACTATAAATCTTGCTATGGTCTCTGAACTTGAACCAGATTCCATAGAAGAGGCGTTAGATGATCCTAGCTGGGTAAATGCCATGCAGGATGAACTTGACCAATTTGAGAGAAATCAAGTTTGGAAACTGACTCAGAAACCCAAAGGCAAGAGTGTCATTGGGACTAAATGGGTGTTTCGAAACAAACTTGATGAAAACGGTCAAGTCGTGAGAAACAAGGCAAGATTGGTTGCTCAAGGGTACAACCAACAAGAAGGGATAGATTATGATGAAACTTTTGCCCCAGTCGCAAGATTGGAAGCTATCAGAATGTTGCTAGCTTTTGCTGCACATAAAGGTTTCAAACTCTATCAGATGGACGTTAAGTCCGCCTTCTTGAATGGATACCTTTCTGAGGAAGTTTATGTAAAACAACCTCCTGGTTTTGTGAATGATGCATTCCCGAATCATGTATTCAAGCTTACAAAGGCTCTCTATGGTTTGAAACAAGCTCCAAGAGCTTGGTACGATAGATTGAGCTCTTTCTTGCTTAAAAACGGATTCTCAAGAGGGAAAGTGGACACAACTCTTTTTACGCTCTCAGAAAGACTCTGGCTTCTTGATTGTCCAGATTTATGTTGATGACATAATATTTGGCGCAACCAATGAATGCCTTTGCAAAGAATTCTCCAAGCTTATGCAAGGTGAATTCGAGATGAGCATGATGGGAGAATTAAAATTCTTCCTAGGATTGCAAATCAAGCAAGAGTCGGAAGGGACAGTCATTCATCAAGAGTATACCAAGGAACTTCTGAGGAAGTTTCTGATGGATAAGGCCAAACCCATGAGCACTCCCATGCATCCCTCTCAAGTAATTGACTTGGATGAAGATGGTGAGAAAGTCTCAGAAAGCAACTATCGAGGGATAATTGGCTCACTTCTCTACTTAACCGCCTCCAGACCAGATATCCAACTCAGTGTTGGGATCTGTGCTAGATTCCAGTCTAAGCCCAAGCAATCACACTTGACTGCAGTTAAACGAATTTTACGATATTTAAGTGGAACTACTAATCTTGGTCTTTGGTACGAGAAAGGTTGTTCTTCTGATGTTGTAGGTTACTGCGATGCCGACTACGCTGGAGATAGGATAGATCGCAAAAGCACAAGTGGGTGCTGCTGCTTCTTTGGAAAATGCTTGATCACTTGGTCTTGCAAGAAGCAAAATACGATCGCCCTATCAACTGCTGAAGCTGAATATGTGTCTGCTGCGAACTGCTGTTCTCAGATGCTCTGGATTAAGAATCAGCTACTTGATTATCAATTAAGGTACACCAAAATCCCTATCCTCTGTGATAATACAAGTGCTATCAACTTAGCTAAGAATCCTATTCAGCATTCTCGATCCAAGCACATCGATATAAAACATCATTTTATTAGGGATCATGTGCAAAAAGGCGACATTGAACTCAAATTTGTAAATACTGAGGATCAAATCTCAGATATATTTACAAAGCCTTTACCCGAGGATCGTTTCAATGTTCTGAAAGGATTTCTCAATTTAAGATGTTTCTAAGTGCTTTGAAATTTAAAAACTCTCTTAGAAACCCCCCTTAGTCCTAGTTTAGATTCTGAGACGAACAAATAGAACTAAGCCTCTGAGCTTGAAGTAGGAAAACACAGGAAAACCCTATCTGAGAAAATTTGGTCTCAGAAGACTCATCTCTCAGAAAGGAGATCTTCTGAAACATCTCTCAGAAGGAGGATTTCTCAGAAGGACCACCTCTCTCAGAAAGGTACCTTCCGAGAAACAAGTTACCAACGGTAACTTTTGGATAAGTGGCAGAAAACGGCTAGTTATCAACCATGACTATAAATACTTATAGCAGTGTTTCATTTGAGCACTTTACGTCCAAAACTTACCAAAACTCTGCCAAAACCTCTCCTCGCTTTCCAATCATCACCTGCTCTCTCTCTCTCTGTTTCTCTCTTGTTCTTCTCCATCCTTTCTCAAAACTTAAAACCTTTCCTTCAAATGGCCGTTTCTGGAGAAATCAAGGGCTTAATGAGAAACAATCTCAATGAGATATCCGAAGATATTCTCTATGACAATGAGGAAATGCAATCCCTATTCCACAAGACTTATCTCCCACGGAATCTTGCCATGGGAAGGGTATTGCCTCTCAATGTCTACAATCAGGTGGACGAAATCCAATTCACCTTCCTCAAGCAACCTGGATGGCCAGCCATGATGAGCTCCGAGGACGTGTGCTACCCAAATGTGGTAAGAGCTTTCTATTCGCAAATAGAAAGGTTCACCAACAAAGGGGTCAAGAGCAAGATTGGTGACCAACACATCCGCTTCTCCTCCTCTGACATCAACAAAGTCTTCAAGACCTTGAATGGTGGCGCTGTCATCGCCGACGACCCAGAATGGGTCAAGGAGGTAGATGACTCGGAAGAAGAAGTCGTGACACTTCTGACTGGTAGCAACAGCCTACCACTCAAGGGAGTAAAGGTGCCTCATCTCACGCAAGAGGCTCGGATCATCTTCTCCGTTGTGCAACACACCCTTCTCCCTCGGATTGGAGACATGGGGAACGTTACCACCATGGACGCCTGCCTGCTGTACCACCTACTGAAAAAGGAAAGAGTAGATTTTGGAAGGATGGTGCTCAACTACATGATGCACCAGGCTCATCCAAAGAGGGCTCTCACAAGTCTACCTTACGGAAGCCTTCTGACCAGAATCCTCAACCATTCTCCTTCCCACTTGAAGACTATGAATA
>CM024271.1:8100693-8103193 GCA_013621005.1 Aeschynomene evenia
CAAACCGACAACTAACCTTGCTTTTCTTCCTTATCAGTAACAGCTATATTCGGAGACTTTTACCTGAATAAAACGGAGACCTAGAACTACTAGGATTCCTAGCTTCCAGCTTTCTAAAAGCTATTTGAGTTTGCCTAAAGTTGTACCCTAGCGGGCCTTGGCAGGATCATAGCTATCCTCCCTCCTATCTTCTTGACTCCTTCATAAGGGCGGGCAGAGTCTCAAAGAGTGCTTCTAAGCTTCGGATTCTTCCGGGAAGCTAGGTCAAGGCTATCCGGCAGAAAAGGATTCTAATGGCACAAAGCCGTTCTTCTCCCGTTTCCCCGATCTCCGCTGGCTGCTCGCAGGAATTTTTGAGCTTGACCCTTTCTCTTTCTCGATAAAGTCCCCTGGCCTGGAAATAGAAATGGGCTAGAGCTCCCATCCCAGTCCTTTCTAAGGGCGAAGCTGCTTACTTGATAGAGTAAGAATTTCTACCCTTTGGATCGAACTAGAAACATACATTCGCGAATGACTCGACAACCAGGTATTTCACTTACCTGCACATAAGCTTCCTATATTCTCTATAACATCCCATCTCCTTTCATAGCGCTGCTTCCGAAAGAGATTCTATATATCAGTCCCAGAGAGATCCTCCGAGGTCTTCACTCTTCCTTCGTCTTCCAGTATCCTTTACATGCAGGTAAGATCAGATCGAATGCTCATTCTGGCTTCTCATCTAGCTTCTCTCCCACTACTCCACCCTATTTCTTTATATTATTTAACTATTTTAGATTGAACAACGGACAGCTTATGCTTCTATAGATTCTAGCTAAGATGCTAGCCCGTAAGTGCTCTCGACAGATGGATCTCGCTCCTGGGATCGAGCTAATCTTTCTTTCGCTTGTTAGAAGCATTATGCTTTGTCTACCAATTCCTCTAAGAGTTCTTACAGGAGAGCCTTAACTCCAGCTGAAAGATGAGACGAGACTCTTATTCTCGTCCCGCCCATATACCACACGATACCAGACCAAAATGTTAGAATTAGAAAAGAGCTTTCTCACGTCCATCTATCAGTCTTATTTCCTCCAGCTCCCGCTGAAGCTATTGTAGCAGCTCCGCTCCGGCCTTTGCCTCATCTAAGGGGTCGGGGGCGGGGTTTAGAAAGAGTAAAGTTACTAGTTATGCCTGCCCGGCAGTGAAAAAGCAATCGATCGTACGACCCCTTCAAAGATCTATCTATCTATATTTTCTTTTGTAGAAGAAAGAAAACTGTCAAGCAAGGAAGGCGCAGTAAAGAAAGCCTTATGCTGGGCTTAAGCAAGCTAGTACGCCTAGTAGCATACAGAGCGATGTGTCTCGAAGGAGGCAAAGCCCCACTCTACCACAAAATCAATATGGTTTATAATCCCACGCTGAGTTTGTTTTCTCTTTTTTTTTCTCAGGGGATCAATTAACCCTATTCTATTAGCTTAGTTTCCCACGCCCCACATAGGGAGTATAAAGCCCCTTTTCGAGGCTCTGCTTTCTGGTTCTTTCTTATGCCGAAAAGAGCTCTTTCATTGAGAAGTTGGTCTTGGAGCTGAAAGAATTTCTTTAGTTGACCCCGCAGCTAAGAGCTAAGGCAGTCGCAGAAGAGCTTGTTTCATAATCAGATCAAGGAATTGGGACAACCCAAGCCAAGGATGATGCAAAACCTTTGGCACCAGCTAAGGCGACCTCCTGCGCAGGGTAGATGAAAGGTATGCCCATTGTACCCGTGGTTGGTGCATTCATTGATGCAAGTCCCGGATCGATCTATTTATTCTTTCGGCTAGCCGTATTCATTCCTCTTGTTCAGATTCTTTCTTCCTTCCTTCGCAGGGGCCCCTCTTTCTAATTTATATTTTCGTATAGAAAGAAGTCTGGGCGCTTTTACTCAGCTTCCGGAACTCCTCAACAAGAGCCTAAGCCCCGGCTTGGTCCTTTGCCTGGCACTTGAAATGAAGCATTCTTTGTTTTAGTTAGGAGTTTTACTTTATCGGGAGTGGATTCGATAAGAGTCATAGCGGAGTCGAGAACTAGCAGCTACTGTTGGAAGATGGAATTGTTTACTTCGCCAACTCTTCTTTCAGAACCTCGACCTAAAGTAGCTCTAAGAAGAAGTCGGGGAGGCCTCTAAGGTAAGCTCTAGCTCTTGGCGTGTGAGCAAAGATTCTAGGTGCCAAAGAAAAGAGGCTAAGTCGCAGCTTTATGGCTAAGTCTGTCTTTGTATTAGCCTGATTGATGTTCAGATGCTTTCTCGCTGCCCGATGGTTGTTCGCTACAGCCTTTAAGTCTCGCCTAGCCTCTCCTGGTGACGGCGGGACAGACTACTACCTAAAGATATTGATAGATCAGGATTTGAATCGGAATGCCCTTCTTCCTATGGTTAGTTAGGGATTTTTTAATTCCTATCTTTCTTTGCTATAAAGCAAGCAATGTGGTGCCAGACTTCTATTCTGAAAATGTCATCGCTGGACCAGGAGGGCTTCGGTTCATA
>CM024271.1:8110693-8135114 GCA_013621005.1 Aeschynomene evenia
TGACAGCGGAAGAAGTCACTCTCAATCCGATCTAGCAAGAAATGCTATACCGATAAAGTAAAACGAGAGAGCTCATTAAGAAGGCCATCTTCCATCCGCCTTTTAGATAGGGCGAGGTTAGTACGAGACTCCGAACCACGACGGATCTTGTCTTAGGAAATAGAATGGGACGGGAGGCCTATCTGACCTTTTGTTTGATTCCATTTTCCAACCCTTTCTTTAGAACCAACCTGGAATGCAAACAAGGAAGGAAAGGGCTGAAATCTCCATATCTGATCCAGCAAAAAAACCTTACCTTAGCAGTGATAGAGATAGCATAGCTGTAGACAGGGGGCCCAAGATGGATTACCTTTTATAATAAGGAAGGGAATCGCTTTGATTGCTTGCGACAGCTTATCGATGCTCGTTAGCCCTCAGAAGTTTCAAATTTGACTGGGCCTACGAGAGAAATGAACTTTACATACTGATATCGCATACCGAAGGGAAGGCCTAATTGTACCACTCCCCCTTCCGCCTGAACTGATAGAAGTTGGCTTGAGCTTGAATGAGCGTCTCTTACAAAAAAGGTGCCCTAGTCGCCTCGGTGGAATGCATTGAAGAAAGGAATCCACTCTCAATTCATTTTTTTAATAGAATGGTAAGCCGGTCTTATTCTTTTATACGAGTAAACAACTTCTGCTCTAACTCCTTGAGGAAAAAGTGTTGCATCTCGCCCAACTCCTACAAAGCCCACCCCCGAAGGAGAAAGGGAAGTTATCAGCACCGAACTAACCTTATGCTTCGCCAATCTTTATATGCCATGGGGAATCGATCGGTTGAATCCGTTGCAAGCCTATCTTCCGAAACCCGCATCAAAGTCTTGTCACCGTGCCCGCTTGGGGTCTGAGTAAGGAAAGAGCTCGTAGCCACGTTATCGGTCTTGTCTTGTTGATAACCTTGAGACCGGCGAAGACTGCGGCTGGTGGTGAAGGAAAGGGGGCAGGAACTCTAGAATAGAAGGAGCTGGACATGAACCGTCACGGTCTTTCTGGTGAATCAGTGCTGTTTGCACTCATAGGCTCTGGGACTGATGACCTTACTCTTCTAGTCTTTTTCAGTAAGCCTTGTTTGTTGGATGACTCAGAGCTCTTGTGCTCCCTCTTTTCAATACCCCTTTGCTGTCTTCGTAACCGCAGTGAGAGTAGGAGCTCAAGCAGTTGCCGCTGCAAGACTAGCCGCTGTTGAGTAAATAGCAGCTCTTACCGCGCTTGATGGTGAATAAGCCTTGGAATCAGCTGCTGTTGAGAAAGCATCCAATTGCAATTACAAAAGCATATCCCTTATCTAATTAGAAGGAACTTCTTTCCGGCGAAGTGACAGCGGGGAAGGAAAGCAAGGGACTGATTACACTAGTCAGACATGCCCAGAAGAGGATAAGATCAGAAAAGGGCACAATGCCTCTTGAGATTGTTGAATAAGCTATTCATCAATGCTCGAGTCATATTCTAGTAGACAAACTTTCTTCTTTTGTCCACCGGGGAAAAGAATACAAAAAGATTGATAGGCCATTCATTCCTTCCCTTCTCTCTCTCCGAATCTTGCTCCCTCATTCCCCTCAATTCGGCTATCGATATTTGCGGAGTTGAAGGCTTAGGCTTAGGTCTAGGTCTTCGCACCGTCTTGGAACCTTTTTTCTGAGCTTTTGACAGTTGAGTCTCGGACGCTAACTAAGGAGACTACTGCATCTCGCTCTTAACCTTTATGTGACCGCAATAGCAAGGGACAGGAGCCCCCCCTAGCTCAGTAAGCAAGTGCTACAAACCTTTGAAACTAGAGTAAAGGTACCCAGGGAAAAAAAATGCTAGGTTGTGAGGAAGTGAATCGGTTCTTACCTGACAGTTCCTAGAATTGGACAAAAGGGTTTTGCACGTGAATCAGAAAAGGAAGAATAAGATCTTGTCGCAATTGAATCCGTAACTGCAGCTATTGAGTCTGCACCTTCAGGAGTGAAGGAAGGTTTGACATTACAGACGAGCTCTCGAATGTCTTGTGCAGGTGAATTGTGACATATCGGACCGTCGCCAGGAGGAAGTTAGTTCATGCCGAGAGCTGGAGTTCATCCTCCTCTAAAATAAAAAATAGAAGGGCTTAGATGAGACCTAGATGATCTTAAGTAGTAAAGTTCTCCAAAAGGAAAATGGCATTTAGGAATTCCGAGTAAAGAAGAAATGGGTGGACAGAAGGCGAAGGAAAGGAAGAATCACCCCTCGGAGATAAGGGTTTACAGGTCTAGCCCGACCAAGCCATAGCTCGAACGGCATAAAAGCTTTGGTCCACATTTAATTTAGACCCTAGAAGTGACCGGCAATGGAAAACGGATCAAGAGGTGCTCTTTGATCAAAGATACCATCCTGGGGCAGGCGTCTCAATCTTTCTGCCAACCAAGAATAGACAGGATGAAACAATCTCTGATTAACATAGTTACCTATGGCGAATATCCTCCTCTTGCCACCTCCCTCTAACGAGAAGAGAAAACGGTCTATCACAGGTGGTACACCAAGATCATCACACGAAGCTAGGACCGGACCCATAGTTCTTTTAAACTAGTCTAAGTCCATGCCCGAGAAAGAACTTTTTATTCAGAAGGTCCAGCGCCTAAATAAACTTACTGATCTAGGAAATGGAATGTGGGAGTTGGCGCTCATCCATCTTCACTTGTTTTGCTTGCCGGGAGAAAGAGTGGGATTTGTGTTCAGTATACCGCGCTATGGCTGGATTGAATCCTAAACATATGTAAGGTAAGAAATATATGCGTCAACCAACTAAGACAGATTGAAGTCAGTTACAGGTTGGAAGTGGGACATCCTTTACGCTCAAGAAAAGGAGAACGATCCTTTGGTCCAGCCCAGCCAACGGAAGCCTTCAACTAACTAAAGCAAGAGAGAGCTAGCCTTTAGGGTTCCGGCATAAGGCTCTTTTCTTTAACTACTACTGATAGTAGGAAAAAGATGCATAGGACTTTTTAAAAGCTCCTAAGCCCATCCGGTAGAACTAGACGATCTTGCTTTCGGCATAGCCAATTCAAAAAGGCGAGTGCAGCCTCGAGGAGCTCGCCCCCCTATATGTAAGCAGACAGGAAATAGATATGGATTCGTACGCAAAGCAGACCACCTCGATTGACGGCCTGGAATAGAAAGATGAGGAGAAGAAGTACTCTCTCCGGCTGCCCGAGTCGTAGTTGGTCTACCCTCCGCATCCTTCCAAAAGATTATGGTGAAATAGCATTCTAGGCGATATATAGAGTAGGTTGAGTAACAAAAAGGAGACTCACCAAGCTGATGCATGCCAGAGGCCGGAATCCTCGGTGAAATCATCCCCGTCTGAGGTCTCTTGGGTGGTCTGCTTCAACCTGTAAATTGAAATAGGATATTTTAGTCAATTTAATAAGAAAAGTGAAATGTCAAGCATTCGCTTACCCGAGTCTCGTAGTCCACCACAACTTCCCCCCTACCTATTTATTGTTTCCCGCATGGAAGGTGACAGGAAAGAGGCGACCAAAGGAATTGCGCTCGAACTACGAGGTGTACTCTGTCTGCCGATCAAGATAATCCGCTGCAGGGTATCCTAAAGACTCGTCCTGTGCCGCAAGAAGATGACCTGGAATGGCCAGCGCCGTCGCCATGCTCCTGGGTTGGTTGGGTGGTCGCCTAGGCACAATAAAATCAAACTGGCCTCATACGAGGTCTGGCGCCAGCACCTCTCTCCTAGGTACCACTCGCGTATCCACGGTCCAGAAAAGAAACTTATTGAGAAATTCCAAAACCACTAGAGCTCTAAGGCTAACCTAAACCTGACTGTCTAACTCTGCGGCTGCAGGGGAAAGATCATCGGATTCTTGCATCGAAGGACCAGGTTGGAGGAATGGAAGAAAGGCTGTAAAAGCACTGATAGGGATAAGGGCTGGCACATGACCTCATTCTCTGAGAGAAACTTCCTCTTATTCGATCTTATTGGCTTAGCCTGGAGAGTTCAGATGCTGATCTGGTAGTGTCAAAGAGGCGATTCTCAACAGCTTCAACAGCCGAGATTATCGGACATGAAGATGGTGGGATGAAGCAGTCTTTAAAAAACCATTGGTTAGGGAAGGCCAAGAAGTAACTGAGGGAAGGGACCTTTACCATTTAGCTTTTTCCGCTTTTGGGGATTCCACTAATCGAACAGAACCCGAGGGGAACGAAAGGAGTGAGCCTCACTCAGATTAGGGGATCACCTTGAATGTCGAGGTGAGCCGGCAAGACCGGGGAAAGAACCTAATGAGACCCTCTATGAGGCTCGGGTACTTCATTACTTCATGTAGAGAGAGAATGTAGATAGAGACCGAAGCCAGTCTAGTTCACTTCATGATGCCAGGCAATGAATCAGTAAAGTAAAGTCAAGTAGCGGCTCCTGGCCGTTTGGAAATAGACCGTCCTCTTGCTCTTTTCTATTTCAAATATTCCAATATTCATCTAGCTTTTTATACCACGCTTTCAACCTCGTATGGGTCAGTGAGTTGGTCTTCCCTATGAGTATGAGTTAGGAGGAGCCGGGTTAGAAGAATTGTTAGGGAAGTCTTGATGGTCAGAGTCTAGGGATAGACTCATTGACTAGTCAGACTGTCTAAGTACTCGTACCATTCATGGATTAGTTGACCAATCAAGTCAATTGAAGGAATATGCATCTGCACTCTCCTAGAGCCTATAGAGAGGGAAACCTCTTCCTTCCAGGTCTGAAGAGAGATTCTTGAAGACGTCGATTGGAAGAGTTTGAGTAGGATCGTCTTACTGCGACTTGCAGGATCCATTTCCGCCTTCTTGTGCTCCATCCAATCATTGAAGCGCCCCTCTCCTCTCTTCGGGACCTTCTTATTTAGCCCGCAGCTGAAAGGCACTTGATCAACCCGCCGAGAGAACCAATCTCTAGTAAGCAGGGCTGCAAGGAGAGCTCCTTTTTAATGAAAGCGACTGTAAAGGTAGATACGAAATTTCACTCTTAGAATATCCGTCCGTACAACAAGGTATTTAGTCCTCGCGGACAGAGGGGGAGCTTCTACTATTTGGCAGGAGCTGTATAGCCTTGTTTTCTTTCCTCACGATGTCCCTTTTGATCCTATTCTTATTTTTAACTGCGTAGCCAACCAGTCGAGCATATTCTTACCTCTTCGTGAGGAGCTGCAATGAGTTGCTTCTCCGATGTCGTGAAATCAAGAAGTTTCCACTCTCCGTAGCGAAACAAGCCTTCTGAGATCTGAGAGAAGAGAGGAACGATGACTGAGGCAGCTAGAGATAGCGAAGAACAGGAGCTGCTTTAGCCTTATGTTATAGAATACACCCTTTTCAGGGTTGAAGGAAGAAGCCTTGCTCTTTGCCCTTAGCTTGGAACGCAATAGACGGAATTTTTAGGGTATAGCTCTGAGTCTTATTAGTAGCGGTCTGACTTTTTTTTCTGCCTTGAGAGATGCTAGAATGGCTATTTCGAATAGGGTTAGTAGAAGGGCTTGATCCCTTTCGAGCTAACTGGACTGCCAGAAAGAAGAACTAGGGACTCTTCCCCCCTCCTTTCAGTCGAGTAACTTTGTACCTATCGAGACGAGAAAGCTTGAGTTTTGTTCCCAGCTTGATTGATGTCATACCAGTTGCCCTTCTTCCAACATATTCTGCCTGCGGGTTCTGGAACAAGTCCTTCTTCCTCCCCAGGAATATGGGCATAATCCTATTCATTTCATTTGTAGGCGAGCTCTTGCCTATCGACTACGCTTGCCGGGTGTTCACCCCTACCTTATATATTCTCTCTAGTTAGTGACTGCGCCTCCTTTCCAGAAGACCGAGATTCATGAGCCAACTCGGGAGAGAAGGAGCAGTTCTCGCTGTGAACGAATAGGCTCTTAGTACTAATCCTAATGCAAGAATAAGGCTAAGGCAAGCGCAAGGATTGGCTGAGGGGTAAGCGTAAAGGAAAGGGTGGTAAGAGACTTAGCAGCATATCTCCAGAGCGAGGTCTAGGATACATTTTCAAGGAAAAGTAAAAGTGTATTCCGTATTCCAATGCCTTGCGGCATTCAACCCTGAGTCGTAGCTGCGTTAGCAATAGGAATAGCGGCATGGGGTGGCTTCGTACTGGACCCAGTCATATCGCCTGCAACAGCCCTGTTCGACCCAGCGTTAATCTTTCTCGACCTGCAATCAGTAGCATCATTGCAGGAAGGAGTGGCATCTCTAGCTACACCGCTTCATTCAGTACGCATCGACGGCTCTTCCTATCGGGGGGGGAAAAGCTACTTTGTTAGAACGACCGCTGCGACTATAGGACTGACCAAGTCAAAGTCAAGTCCTCACTTTTATCGACATATAGAAAAAAGGTTCGTAACTTATCTCTCTATCCTATTGAAATGGAACTCTTTACGGACTGAAGTGTAACTAATCTTTCTATAGAAGTCGGAGAAGCCATAGCTTTGGGTTTTTACGGGTGTTAGAAGAGATTCTAAGGAGCCTTTACTCAAACATATGGGATAGATTACGAGGAAGCCTTTGCCCTGGTAGCCAAGATGAAGTCAGTTCGTCTCATTAGGGAATCGTTGTCTATCATTTAGATATTTGTGCATCCCCGAGCCAGAGAGTGATTCCTGAGGACCTTTGGAACAGAGTCAATCAAATGAATAGCTGTAAAACATAATAGAATCACGGTTGACTAAAGGAACAAGATGATCTTTCTTTCCCATGCTCTTCCAGACCTATCCATAACGAGGGGTCCCTGAGTGGCATCTTCATTCGATAGGTTTCTTCAATTTTATAAGGGCACATGATGAGACTAAGATAGCCTGACTGTTCTTATGAGCGGACTCAGTCTCCTAATGCAGCTACGAAGGGCAATGCTTTGTGGAAACCGGGCACTGAAAGAGATATTTCAATGGATGCTTCAAAAGCACTAAGACAGTCGGAAGCGCCCCAAGCATGATCTTAAATCATACCATTAGGCTTCCTTCCTCCTGAACTAGAAACCTACCGACGACCAAGCCGAGATTGACGACTTGAAAAACTCCTTAGATAGATTAGGCTTCTCGCTGAAGAGTCAGTATTCGAACCAGTATCAGCCGACGAAAGAGCATCCCCCGTCCTTTCTCACAAAGCAACATGCCCACTTTCTCCAGAAGGTAACGCCATTTCATCCGCAGAATCCGAATCATTTGTCGAAGAGATGAAGCGAAGCCCTCTTTGACCCCGAATTCATCTCATAAGACTTATCCGAATCAGTGGATTCCATTTTTTCTGAACCAAATCCAGCAGCTGTCCATTGAACCCCTAAAAGCTGGAAAAAAGCGGCGAATCAAGCAGTGAATCACTGGCTATCAGGAATAAGGACTATCGCCGAGTCCAGGAACCTTTCTTTGTGACCTTTAGAATTAGAAAAAACCTTTCCCCTTACTAGATAAAATAGGGCTTATTACTTAATAACCGGGAGAGAAATGCAACTAGGGGATAAAAGCTGGGTAGAGTAGAGCCTTTTTTTAGTAGCCGAAACCCAAAAACTATTTTCCAGAGATTCCAAAAAATGCATGAGCTATGGTAACCACGCCGCATCCATCGACTTTTATACGAATTTGAATTCGGAAGTTAAGAAAGCACAATTCAAGGTTTTTGAACTAGCAGATTGACCCGGCTTACCTTTAGTAGAAGTCTTGAGTCCGCCAAGCAACTAGCCAGCTAATCTCTCTAATCCAGAAGCTAATGAGTAAGGAAGGAGATAGAGATAGAAAACTAAGCCTAAACCACTACCCGCTATAGGTTCTTACTCCAAGATGTAAAGTAAGTTGAGATTGTCAGTTTCATTTCGTGAACCAGCAACCCTAGATCTATCGTTAGGATTGGGATCTTGATTTTGAGCTCTCTACCTCGCTCGCTATACTTAATTAGGATCTCATTGTCCATTCCTACCTAGGCCTTTTATTGCTATCTTTATTGGGGCTTCACTCCCCACTGCTCTCCACCTCAAAAAATGGATTTTTCCTCCTTCTTCACTCTTCCACTATCCACTATCCACTTGATGCCCTACTCAATCTCTATTAGGATTAGGTGTCTGGAGCATTCACATTGGTGCATTAAAAGGGTCTGTGGTCTCTCTCCCCTACTCCACCGAAATTGCAGACATCTGTCTTGGTTCAAGCACTACCTAGCTGTATGGCTATGTGCTTTGACCCTACATAGACCACATGGGCAAGAATCTGTACTATAACATATCTTTATTGGGATTGATTGAACCATTTACCTGTATTATGAGCGGGCATTCCGCAGCTTCCGGAATAAAAAAGGTATATGCCCACCGCAAGTTCAGACTTTAGGGTTAAGGGAGGTCCTTCCTGTGCAACGTCCACGAGTGCCCACGACAAGCTCACACCAAATCTCAATCTTTTTTAGAGTTGCTCTTAAAAGAGTGTGCTGGCTTCCTTAGCTTCATTAGTCAGACAATTCGGTATAGTGCCCCCCAATGGCTCAGAGCCTAACAGATTCGATGAATACCTGTTGTTTTTAATAGGATGATCAGCCCCAATCTCTTTGCCCTCTGCCACTTTGGAAGATCTTAGTAGGTTCACCAACACCGCAAATCTGGCTGAACAGGATCAGATCCACCTCTGATCAAAACCCATCAACACCTGGAAGAGGCATCCCCAGTAAACTCTGTCATAAGCCTTTTCAAAGTCTAGCTTCATCACAAGACCCTGCATAGGCAAAAAGCCTGAATTATAAGCCCTTAAATTAGAATTCAGGCACTATGATTCACTCTATCCACCACTTACTTTTGAGTCTCATAGCAAGCATCTTCGTGATCATTTTTAGGCCCCCCCCATTCAGCAAAGTAATTGGTCTATAGTCCTGAAGTCTATCAGCACGCAAGAGGACCAGAAACCTCTTTATTTTTCTTTATATTCCGCGAACACTAAGACCAGGTCGAATAGGTTTTATCACAGCTTGATCGCTCAACGCTAACATCACATGCCAGCAGTGGCCATATTTTTCCCATCGCGCCTCTTCTTTGCTGCGCTGCGGGCTGATGGAACATCTAAAATGTGAGAAATTCAACCGAAGTGAGACTAGCTGACTGAAAAGCTATATAACAGCTCATGATTTCTTTTCTTTATTTATTTTATTCATTTTCATTTGAAAGTCATGAAATTTTTCTCTTTTAGAGAAGCCAACCGAGCTACTACGTACTACTGTCAAAGCGATCCTAAAAAGGATATATATATATTTAAAAGTTTATCATTCCTGCAGCTCGAGGCCAATAAGAATCAACTGCAACAAAATAATCTATAAAATTCCTCCTCCGCCCCGGAATTATCCAGACCTAAAAAGATGGCCTTTTCAATTCTTTTCTATTTGCCAACGAGCTTTCTTGATTGGCCTTTCTATAGGTCTTGTTCCCGACTTGCTTCCGCTAGTTGGACAATCAGCTGCGGTATCTTCTCTGTAAGATTCCCGATATAAACCGGGAGCCAATCCAGGCTCGTAGTGCACGTCCTCAGGCAATGCACCACGGCTGTTATCTCTTTCTCTGGGACTGGGACCGCGCCTTTCTGTCTCGTTGTAGCCTCCGAAGAAAAGAATTCACTCAAGTGAAAGGAGCCCTCTTTCCCTCTCTCCTTTCCCACACCCGTAGGTAGGGGTGGCCTCGTCCTCTTCCTCAGGTAGGAGAGACTACACCTTTCAAAAGGAGAAAGTTAGAAAACAAATAGAATCAAAAAGGCCATCATTAATGCGAAAAAGGGAATTGCCCATTTGTTTGTGGGATTAATTGATTGGATACCCGAGAACCATAATCTTTCCTAGGAACAGCTTCTACGACGATAGGCGTAAAGGCATGATTAGTTCCACAAATCTCACTGCACTGACCATAGTAAACCCCTTCTCGTTGTACCGAAATAGAGATCTGATTTAAACGACCAGGTACAGCATCACATTTGACACCTAAGGAAGGTACAGCCCAACTATGAGGTACATCTGCAGGTGTTACAATAATACGTAGATGAGTTTTGGCTGGTACAACCACTCTATTGTCCACTTCTAATAAACGTGATTGACCCAATTCTAGATCATCTTCTTGAATCGTATAACTGTCAAAAGTGAGTGACTGTTCATCGGAACTGTTATAGTCTGAATACTCATAAGTCCGATACCATTGATGTCCAATAGCTTTGATAGTAATGGCTGGATCTACTACTACCTCGTCCATTGAGTATAACAGAGCAAATGATGGTATAGCAATGAACATCGGGATGATACTAGGAAATATGGTCCGAAGAATCTCGATAGTAGTTCCATGAACAATCCTTTGCGGGATTGGATTTTTTTGAGAGTGGAAATGCCATAAAGCGCGAACCAAGATCCGTGATACGAAAACCAAAATAAGAATGAGGAAGAAAAAGATATCGTGATGTAAGTCTATGATTCCTTGCATCATAGGACTTGCTGCGTCTTGAAATCCTAATTGCCATGGTTCCGCTGCATCACAAGGAGCAATCGTGAGGAATAGCCGAAAAAATAATTTCATTTGCTTTGCTTCATTTTTGAACAGCTCTGCTCCCCCCAACAAGAGGAAAGACTTGTTTGTTGTCAATCGCTGGTTGGGTTTACCAACAAAGAAAGACATGGGACTTTTATACGGCTCATTCTACAACAAGAATATCGTATTTCTGACATAGGCGGGCCCCCCGTCTTGGAGCTCCTGCCTCACGATATCCAACCAGTTGAGTTCCAGAGTGTCCCGCTCATAAGAAAGACGAGATCAGATACCCGCGACGGAAGGAGGTCTCCCATAGTAGATGGAAGTTGACAGAAGAGACCAAAGACTAGTGGTAGGACCACAAGGAAGACACCGTAAACAAAAGATTTTATGATAAACAGCCGGTTTTGTAGACTAAGTACATATAAGAGTACACACGACCCCTGTAAAAACAAGAGCCAAAAGAGGGTTAAGCGGAATTCCCCTTTAAGAAAGAAAGGATGCATGGGACTTGCGGGCATTGAACCCAACTGAGTGACTTTAAAATCTCTCTGGTGTCCTGACAATCAGGAGGCGAATAAGCAGGTGCATCACTCAGCGGTTTAGGAATAGGAATTGTCTTTCGCTACCATGAGATGGAAGCGCTACAACGAGCGTTATCTACCTACGTAATTTCTACAATTGCTTTTTACTGGTTAAGTTAAGACTGCTTTACCTACCTCTCCTACACAGTCGAGCATCGCTAAAGCCCTCTCTCTATCGGTCTACTATCCTCGTTCTTAACTAAATGACGAATCTACTTGCATGTGTTAAGCATATAGCTGAAGTAGCATGATTGGAGGCTCTTAAAGCTTGGACTGACTACTTACTATAAGCTTCAACCTCCTCTTACTTAGACTTAGATAGAGGCGAGAGTCGCGTAGAGAGTCTTTCTTATTCAATTGATAGATGATCACTCCCCTAAATAAGCTGCCTCCCTTATATATGATACCACCAGACGTGCCCCTCAGTTCCAATTTTCCTTCACAAACTCACCACCCTCTTTTTTTATGAGTATAAGTCAACCAAGCCGCTTCAAAGAACAAAGGTCTCTGGAATGCCGGCTGAGGTCACTTTGCAGGTCAAAAAGAAGAGGGTGGTGATCGGATTTGACTGGAGGCAGATTGCGGACAGCAGCTTCAGGGAAAAATGACATCCCATCTTAAACAGAGCTCTATCTAAGCTCTAATACACACGAATGAACCCTGGAGACTTTTGCCCTCGCCATGTAAACGGAGAGCCTAGGTACCCAAGATCACTGATTTTGCTTTCAATCTTTAAACTTCCCAAATCTCACCAGAATAACCTTGAGGTTCCAACCGATGCGATGACGGTTTTAACCACTTTCTCGGCCTTCTCACCACTGGACCTAGGTTAAAAAAGATAAGCACAACTCTCTCAGGTAAATTAAGTCCATTCTTACACCATGAAACCTCGGCGGCGATTCCAAACTAGAATCTTCCACACAATAAGGAAAATACTATACCACCCATTAAGCAAGTGGGGCTACCCATCATATGACGAGCAATCCGGCTGCATTTGTCTCATCTCTCAAAAAAATTTATTGGTTGGACACCTTTGTGATGACCGCCAAAGCTATGCCATCTTTATTCCAACTTCCTCTGTGTTGTCAAGGATCTACACACACATAATGTTATAGCTAAAGGGTGCCGCCCGTAGCCAACCCCTATATGCTTTAGACCCTCATTTTCCTCTGATTTATTTGTGGCTTCTTCATAACAAAATAACAAAGAGCTTTCTGATCTTTAGCAACTAGGGGCTTTTTATAGGGGTCCTCTTGTTGTAGGTCTTCAAACTACATTGAACAAACTAGAACGCCCTCAATTGCTTTCTGCATCCGCTAGTTCAGCGAGGTAAGTCAATTCTTTTAGGATAGATCCAGCTATTTAGGTGTTGGAGGAGTAAGGGCATGGATTAAGGTAGTTCCGTCCCCCAAGGTAAGATATAGAGTGTGCAGCGACTGCCTTCCCTCTGCTGTCGATTGCATGCAATTTATTCCTTTTTCGCTTTATTTTATTTCAATTCTCAGAGAGATACTCCGAACTCTTAGTCAGACTGTATAATCTAATAGGAATAGGCATACTAGACTTAACTAACTGGATTGCTAGCAGTGAGAAGCCGATAACCCGGTTATTTTAGGCGGGCGGCGCTGTTTACACGTCTTGGTGAATAAGCTGTGATCACTCTACGACTTTCTGTTCAGCGCGCGCTTATGGCTTTGCTCCTTGTCGGCATACCGGTCTTGGCCTTTTGCTTGGCACGTTGTCGGAATAGGCTGTGATGCCAGGAAGTTCGAAGGGCCTTTCTTTATCACCGTAAGTAGCAATAGAGTGATCTTAGCCCTTTGACTCTTCTTGAACCTACAGATTTAATGCCGGCCTACTGGCTTTAAGCTGAGCTTCTTCCGCAACTGGCTGATCGGATGGACTTACAGACTTACCGCTAGAATGAAAAGAGGCTTGCGGCCTTAACTTAATGACCTGCATCGTCTATTCTCTTCTCTGGCTCGACCACTTGTGTACGTAAAGTATACGTGTACGTAGCGGACCCACGCGGGAAAGAGACTCCCAGGTAACTAACTAGGTCAGCTGTGGGATGCTTAGACGGTACTAGTGCTTGAGTAAGCGGTGCTCCCTTTCTGTTTGCAATTACCGCTGCAGAATAGTCATCCCTAAAAGAAAAGAAGCTGTTTTCAAATTCAAATAGGTTGCTTTTAGAATAGGTTGTTCTCGAATAAGCTCTTTGAAAGATAACTGAATGCGTTTAGTCCCTTGGGGATGGGTCTGCGCCCAGGGGCTCTTTTTAGCACTTTTGAGGAAGTGAAGACGAATAGTCGACTTTGTTGCCTGCTTGACTGCTTTCATCTCCTGATGTCAGAAAAGGCGTTCTATCGTATCGCATTCTTTTACAAGGGAACCGTCAGGTTGTAGTGGTTGAAGTAGAGCCAAGCAGCGATGGACTAAGCGAGTCAAATAACGCTGGTGCGAACCATGTTGGATGACGGGTGAGGGTGAGAAAGAAGTCCTGCTCTGCTGCCCTGTGTTAAGCAAAGTGAGTTTACTTCGTTTCAGGCCATGTTATTCAGTCTCATGGAACTAAACTCTTAGATGCAGCATGCAGCCGCCTCCATCCATCGGCACATCCGCCCCAGATGCACGCTTAGCCGCATTGTTCATCTTGAAAGGGAGCCGCGAGGTGCTGTCATGTCAAGCCCAAGGTTCGTTCTACTGCTGTAAAATTTCTGCCATTTACACGTCTTGGTGGGGGGTCTTCTTGCAACGATCTTCGTTTCTTCAGGAATGGTGCCGGTAATTTGGTGTATAGGCCATCTCGGTCCAGTTTAGAATTGACCTCCATTTTTAATCCCGCTTCCTTGTTAGCTGGGAACCCCCTCCTCTATGAAGCAGAGAATGATCGATCGAAGACTGAGAAGATAGAAGAAGATCTTTTAAGCATCGGTTGCGACATCGAATGAGACTTATCCAGGGAGCAAAGACTCCGGTTGTCTTTCGTCTTTGAAGAAGTCAAACGCAGCCTAGAAAGAGGCTACGAAGCGGTCGAGGGTTGAGTGAGGGCCAGTGGTTGCGTTGCGAATATTGAATTCCATGTGCTAGATATCCCTGCTTCTTTGAATCTGTTACTGGGTAGGCCATGCCTTTGGGTGCTGTTCCTTCTTCGTTACAACAAAAGATCAAGATGCCAAGAGATGGGGGAATTCTTACTATCCATGGAGATGCTGATAGGGAGACAGCTTTCTTCGAGGTGAAGGATGACAATGCAGGATTTAATCTAACCGGGTTCCAGTTTGTTAATGCTATAGAAAGGGTGCCCCTTTATCCTATGCAAATCATTACGTGGCTCATATAGAGATGGGACATTTCCCTGGACTTGGCTTGGGGAAGAAAGAGCAAGGGGTCACCAAACTTTGTGAATCACAAACTTATAGGCTGGGTTATGTTCCAACTGAAGAAGACAAGGCAGCCGAGGTAGATGGGCGAAAGAGAGAAGAGGGTTTGGCCCCATATCCCAAAACTCTCATTCAAAGGCGTAAATGGGTTTCTCATAATCAGCTCGAGGTAGGTTAGTTATCAGGATATCCTGAGTAGTTTATCCCCATTCTCTGAGCCTTTCGGATATCCTCCCTTTCTTCAATCTAGTCTATTTAAGCGGGCTATTCCCCGAAAATGCCATTCGGGTCAAAATCTTCCTTATTTTGTCAATTCCTGCATAAAGGTAGGGCTGGGCAGTAGCTTTACCCGTTGTCAGAATCGAATGTAGCCTTTCATTTAAAAAGGCAAGGCCCCTAGCGATAGGGGGAAAGAAGAGAGGGAATGCGGGCTTCTTTCACTCACTTGAGTTTTGTTTTGGAGAGAGCATTGTGGAGCAGCAAAAGGCATAAGGGGAGTCGGAATGGAATGAAGAAAGTAGTCTCCCCCGCCTTTCTCCGATTTGAGAAAGGGTATGGGGCACGAACGGTATAAAAAGAAGGCAGGCTTAGTTCGACGTGGTCAGCAGTCCTATCTTCTAGAATAGAAGGATCGCTTCTGCTTTTGTTTCACTCATGGGCAGCTGTGAAAAAGAAAGAGGAGACCTTCAATCAATGCTTTCGGGCGAAGTCCTTCTGTGTAAAAGTGGTACTTTCCTATAGTTGATCAAGGCAGCTTTCCTTTGCTAATGAATCAGATCTTTGGCTTTACCGTGTTACTATTCGGAGAATGGACTCTGTTAGGGGTGATCTCTTTCTATCTTCAGTCAGTCATTTCTACCGGCCCTTATAGGAGTTGGGGGAACTATAGGCTTAAGCTCGCTTCAATGCAATTTCTCCTTAGGCCGAATACCTAGTTGAGAGGGGTCCCTAATGTGATACCCTTCGTCCATTCATTCAGGATCAAAAAAAAACGGGCCTAATTGAATCATCTCATCGAGGATTGCATGTGAAAAGATCGGATCTTCGAAATCCCCAATCGTTCGTTACTGAACCTAAAAACTCGCCGCTTATCATGTATGTAAAGTAGTGCTCTCGCTAGCTGGAACGGAACTATCAAATGGAGGAACAAGTCAAGCGTAGGCCTTCTTTGAGTATAGCTTCAAGTAGCTCTAAGAAGTTTACGTCTTGATATCCGTCGGCTTTCTAAAGTTCTTCCATTCCAGGGCTTAGAATCAAGCTGCTAAGGTTGTTCAGTAGTGATTGGGCCAGGAAAGGCAGGTTCCGTAATAGGACTCATTGAATCAGCAGGTTAGTTTAGCTATATAAAACATGGATAGGCATGATAGACCCAATCTAGTTCTTTCTTTTTCTCCGATGAGTTCCAATTATGGTGGTTTTTAAACGAAGAAAAAAGCTACGGTTTCAATTCAATTCAGACTGTGAAAGTCGTTTAGGCGCAAGCAATAAAATAAGGGAATGCATTCTTCCAGGCAGAAGCCCTTTGGTATGAGCGATCAAATTAAAAAAAGAAGACTAAACTGGCCTTGTTGGAGTAGCTCGCCTGTTGGGATCAAAGTCTCATTCTCGAACGTAGGTTCTCTGGTCTCTGTCTCCACTGCCCAAGGCCTGTTCTATCCTCTTTCACAGTTTACCGTAACGTTGTATCATTAAGATAAATTTCCCTATATGGGGCTTGAAAGCACTATCAGTTAGTTGACTACCAAAAGAAAGTCCTACCGCTCAGTCAAAGTACGAACAACGAAGGATCTCTTTTCAGGCCAACTTTGAAGCGCATCCAGGCGTAGGAGAACGATTGAGAATAGATGGTACTACTCATCAATGCAATGTTCAGGTAAGGAAAAGACCGAAGCAATTGTTTACAGCCCCTAACTGCACATTTTAAATCTCGGGTTCAATAATCCATCCACTCTTTCTTTTTCGGAAAGCTGCCCCATTAGAATGGTTTTTAGCTCCTCAGTAAGGTTAGCTTTCTTAGACAAGGTTGATGACTATGATCTTGAGTCATTCTGTGGGCAGAAAAAGGGGGTAGAACCCATAGAGAAAGTTTCAAGCTCTGGTTGTGGAAGAAGTTCTTTGTCCTTGTCCTTGAGGAAAAAAAGAAGCTAATCACTCCGCTCTTTTCCGGTGCAGATGAAGACGGTCTCTTGAATCTGCTGGTATTGGACAGCTTTCCTTGGCAAAGATACAAAGATAGGCCTTTTTGGGACACAGAATAAAGGCAATAAAGGCTGCAGATGGAGGGAGGGAAGGATTCATAGATGGCATCGAATCAGCCAGAGCCAGCTGTTAGCCTTACTTCATTCGCTGAAATAAGACTTTCATTGATACTTGAACATCAGACTGACCTAAACAGAGAATTCGTACCATGATTAGCAGACGCTTCTCAACTCTATCGATTTCAAGCAGACGAGTTGAACATTTCCTTACCTTGCAAAGCAATAGCGCTAGCCAGGTCAAAAGCCCATTTTCCAGGGTTCCGTGGGCAGTTTCTGCTTCCCTTATACATTCTTAGCCAACGCTTATCTCATCCCTACGTTATAAAGGTATCTAACATTCCTCAGAACTCTTTTCTTAGGATTCACTGGTCTTGCTTGATTTCCCTTCTCCCGTATTATCGGTGCGGTGGGTAATAAATAATAACCATGTCCCTTCTTCCCCTCGTAAGGGGCCCCCTCCTCCTCTCACTCGCTGACCGAACAAAGAGTTCGTTGTCGGGCGATCCCGTTGATGAGGTTGCTTGCGTCGGTGAATTGACTTCGAGGAAAGCGATAGTTGCCGTGTGCGAATTGGGTGAAACAGCTTTTCATGTAAATGAGAAGGGCTATGTTTCGGTTTATCCGGGGTGAAACGACTGTGAAAGAGGGGCTTTAGCCTATCTATATAGTATAGTGTAGTGGAGGCCCCGGTAAAGGCCAAACCAAACAATCTCCACGGGCGCTAATAGCTAAAGAAGGAGCCCTTGCCCCGGTATTGAGAAGGGAGGCTAGCTAGTCGGACCCGGGATAAGAGTAGCTGCTTTGGTCCAAAGGCCGAAGGTTTTCACTTCGCCGCGTGCTGTCCAATCGCAGGCATATAAGCTAAAGGGCGGAATCAATGCCACTGCATTGAGAAGGAAAGCAACCGAGTCGATGGCGAGAACCCCGAACTATGGCTTTGTACACCCTTCCCTTTTTTCCAGGTAAGCTTTATTATTCCCTAACCTACACACTACTAGGGTCACTTCCCCGAACCACGGAATTTTTGCCCCTTGCCTTAATCGCTTTCCCACCGTTCTTGCTTATGTGTTCCCGTACCTTTCATGATAATGAAGGTTTTTCCCCGTACTAATACTAGGGTTCGAAGAAAACTCGACTGGATAGAGAAAGTTCGAAGACGGGACTAAGCTCCATGGCGATGGGAAGAAAGATTGAATTGCCAGTTCGAAGCCCACTGCTTTAGGTAAAGTAGTTACGTGCTTTGCAGCTATTGAATTGGCCTTGTTTTCATTCATCTCGCCTAGTGCGAAAACTATGAAAGTGCATTTTACCCTAATAGCTTCGGATTCAAATCAATCAAAATCAGTCGAACATAGCTGCATTCGTTCGATCTTTTCAAAGAACAAGGTCTCAAACAACAGAATGCAAATGCAAAATAACCCTCAGGCCAGGAGCGGCACATCTTCGATTCTTCCATCGTTCGTTAGCTACATTTATTCAACTACTCAATTCAATGGTACAAACAACAGGAGATCTGTTCTCTTATTTCCTCCTCATTTGAATATCATACTTCCCAAAATGTTCTAGACTAAACAAATGTTATTGCTACAAATGTTCATGACATGTTCTAGTTAATGACATGTTTTCATGTTACAGTTTCATGTACAAATGAAATGTTCATGTTACAGAAGATAAAAAATTCTTCATTGATCCCAGCGACCTCGATTCTATACTTCATGTATATCTAGAACGAGTAGAATTGAATCACACCGCTCTATGCCCAAAGCTTATGTAACGAGGGGCACGAATCCCCGTTCTATTGCGAAGTCAAAACGACCCAAGCAGAGCATTTTCGTGGCTTTTTAAACTGAAAGCAGCAAGCTCGATTGGATATGCAACAAACATTCTCAAGAGTTATACACTCAATGGGAATCTCTTGAGAGAAGGAACGCTTTTCTAAGAGAAGAAAAAAAGTATATCAACATGTTTAGTGAGTCTTTAGTGGTTAAACAAGAGCGACCCACTCCCGGCACACGGCACTAGATTGGATCTCCGCTGATTTAGAATCGTACTCTGATCCCTAACCAGGCACCGATTCTAAGACTGCTTGGGTCGTTCAACAAGACAAGACGCAGCCTTTTGGCTAGCATTTCTTTAAGAGGCTAAAGAACTATAACTCACATGAAGATGGGCTAGACCATAGCTACGAAAAGACTAATCGTACTCCGGGCTCCCTACTACTGAACTGAGGGCTTTAAAGAAGTAGAATGAGGAACCGGCGCTAAAGACTTAATAAATAGAACTGAGTACCACTATCAATCTCAAAACCAACATCAAGATACAAGTTCGCTACTGATTGACTGATCAGAAAGACGAGATCTCCGCTTGTTGGTCGATACTCTTTCTCAACCACCAAGGGGGCAGGGATCGGCCCAAGGACCTTCCCACAACCAGATCAGCTTCAAAAATGACTTCTTTGCTCCGGGGAGTGTAGTCAGTCAAGATAAGAAGGCTTAGGACGAACTGATTGCTTTCCATAGATGAGCCCTTATCTGCCATATATAGGCATTCACATTCTTCTTTCTATAGTGTAGGGGCAAGGAATTCGCCTATTGCTCAACTGCTTCACTGGGATCAAAGTCCTCCTTCCTTTGACGAGGACGGGTCAGTGCAAAGCACTTTGTTGATGATTGCAGGCGTCATGTTAAGGAGGAGCATAGTTTACAGATTTTGATTCTTCTAGAACCGCGAAAGCGGACACCATTTGAAATAGACTTGGGTTGGATAGTAGCTTTAGAGTGGAGGCAGGGATTCATTGAATACCCGTTTATTGAGCCTTAAAGGCATTGAACGACTTGTGAGGGTTAGTTACTAGCAGCACTTTATCAGAGCTAGCATACTAACGGAAAGTAGTAAATCCAGATGATTCTATTAGGTTCTTAGTAGCAATCGTAGAACAGAATTCCTATGTCCTATATAATGTATGAAAAGCACAAACTGATGTGTTTTCATCTCGTGTGATGATACACTTTCCTGAATCTTTATCGACACTAATTATTCCATTTCTTAAAGGGATAGAATCAACAATCGAATAAGTGATGACTTGACTGATCTTGATGTACTCTTTTTCCAGCCTTAGTCTCAGTCTCAAATAGGGCGCAAGCTAAGGACATTACTATATGAATGAGACTTCATCCTTATCACAAGCGATACCTCAAATTCCTAAAATGCTCCTCCGTGGAAATAAAAACTTTCTTCCGGCCTTTAGTTCGTACTTCGAAACGAAGAAAATCCTATTCTTCTGGATGATAAATCCTGTCCCTTAGGTTATTCGATTGGAGTTTATCGATCTGAATGATGCTTGCTTCAAAAGTTTGGCTTTGTAGTCTGCCTTGAACGGGCAAGTCTGAGCCCGACCATAGAAAGGATAAAGGCTTGCCAGCAGAAATCCTGAGACCCTACCTTAAAGCTAGCTAAGACTTCCGACGAATTTCATTCTTTTATCCGAGCTGACCATTCCTTTCCTAATTCCAATCGTGCCAGTTTTCTAAAACACCGTGTTTTTGGCCTACTTGACTTTTTCCTTACTATATAGACTGAGGGCATTCTCGCAGCTACTTCTTTCAAACTTTTTGTCCTAACTGCGCATTTGAAGCTTCTTCTATCAAAGAGCTTGGGCATCTTTCGATGAGTAGGTCCGGAAAGAGACTTAAGGCATCCCTATGTGGTTAACATTTCCCTGAGGCGCCTAGCCTTTATGGGCAAGTAATCCATCCCGCCATTCCTTGGCTAAATAAAAAGCACTTCGGTGTGAATAAGAATCAGAGCAATCTCTAGTTTCGAATCGAGTCTTGGCATCAATCCCAGTCCCTTAGTTCAAGCCTTCAAGCTCAATCCCAAAAGCTCTAGTCCCATAAAAATACTTAAAAGAAGTAGCTCGTGGAACTGAGTTCCGCTAACCGCTTCTTGCTAACAAAGCTGTCCAATTCAATGAATGTGCTTGCGGCCTCTTCTCTGCTCGATGCCTATTCTGTTTCTTCTAAGGGCTAGGACTTCGATTGGTGTCAATAAAGGGAGAGGGCTTTTTAGGACTACTACTATGACTAGGAAAAAAAGACCAGTATTTTAACATCAAGCTTGTGGACAAGTTGCTTTTACGCCAGAAGAAGATTCTATAGTCAAACTTGGGATGAGACTTCGTACATCTACGATAGAGTGAAAGGCCAATAACAGGATCTTTCATAAGTGAATCAGAATACCTTTACATCTTTCTATTCACCTTTAATAAAGCGAGCAGTGGCTATCAAAAGACCTAATCCGTCCCTTCCCACTCTTTATTGGTTCGTTTCGTAGGAATAGAGTAGTAAAAGTAAAAGAAAAAGGGTTTGACCATTTCAGGTCGTAGATGGCAGGTCACCCAACAGTGTCTTAGATTTTTTTGCCTTGACCTTTCGGGTCTCACTAATCCCAGTTGGAAAAAAAGCAATAGGAATCCGCGCCATTGGTACCATTCCTGCTTCTTTCTCTTGTCCCTACCTATATAATATAGGAAAAGAGCTTTCTCACAAAGATTGATTGGAAGGACCCATAGCTTGAGAATTCCCTTTGAGCTTTTCCAATTCCAACTAGCTATGCGCTAAATAAGCCCTCCCTAACCTATAGCAAGAGTAGTGCTACTAAGCGAAGGCGAAGGAGGAAGTTTAGATTGGAACTTTCTCTTGCCTTGTTCTTATGCCTATTGGTGAATCTGATGTTCTTCCCCCAGCCAAGACTGATTAGCGAGAGGCATATCCGCTTGAATAAGCTAACTCTTGGTTAGCTATGAACACAGAGTGAAGAATCGCTAAGGCCAATCATTCCTTAGTCTATCTTATATCCTATGGCTATTCTAGCTGGGATATTCTTTCTATTAAAGCATATAGGAATCAGAGGTAATATCGTAAAAGTATAGTCAACAATCATTCCTTTGGTTCCATTCGTTCGCTTACATCGTGGGAAGAAAGGGGGCAATATCAATAGAAGATAAAGATTTATATTAGTCCATGCGTGCCACGTTCAGCTATAGATGGATGACTTGATTCAATGGAGACTGGATTCCGCCTACCAATATTTCCAATAGTTAGAATCCTTATTTATTACTAGAACTGGCTCTAAGAGACCTGTTGTAACCGTTATTGGGGAACTGCTACCGTAATCCGGACTACATATTCCACTAGGCGAGTTCTTTATAACTTTCTTTTTCTTTAAGGAGAAGCAGATCGATCCACTTTTCATTCATCAAAAACGTGACTCCCCTAAGTAAACTGCACTGTCGGAAAGACAGACTGTCTTCCGGTCGAGGCATACTATCTAAGCGACTCTCCTAGTGTCTTTTGAACAGATCCACGCGCTCGATCTTATATATGTCACCTGCTTCACTTTAAAAACCCATATTCCCGCAAGCCGTGTCGAGTTCATAGGGCAGAAAGCGAAAGGCTAGAATGATTTAAATAACGTACAAACGCGAAGAAAACCTCCTGCAGTACCGGCCGTGTCCTTGGCTCTCACTCCCATGAATCAGATAGTGCCATACATACGTCCCACCACAACCGTCCGATCCTCTGATTCTGATGGAGAAGATCAGTCGCCTTAAACGGGCAGTTAATAGTTGAGTAGGGACAAGTATGATGTTGCAGATCTTGAGAATCTCTCCCTATACCCCAAAGTCAGGCTTCCGTACGGTTTTCAGTGGCCAAAGATAGATAAGTTATTTTTAGGTTTCGTCTCATTTTCCGGAAAGCCAGTCATACTATTCCACTTTAGCTAAGCTAATGATGAAACAGGATCTGGATTTGTCTGCAGATGATGATGTCCACTCCTGGCTCGATGCGCTTAACGAAAGGGAACTCTCTAGATTAAGAAAGAATTTCCTTCGTAATTAAGCAGCATCCTTTAAGTGAGTAGGGTGCGCCGGACCGCCGACGAATAATAGGTACCCCCACACCCCAGGCAGAGTTAGTGAGCCGTGTAATAGGCGACCATTTCGCGCGGTTCGGGGGGCACTTTAGTCAGCCGCCGGCGCCCGACTGCGTCTTGACCCCTATCCAATTTTTGGGCAAATTCCCCCTTCGTACTACCAAAAAATGAGATTCTTGCCGAATCCGAGTTTGCTGTTCCAACCATTACCAAACTAATACCTATTCTGTTTAGTACTTCAGGTGCTTCTGTTGCGTTATAATGTAAATCCCGTAGCGGGATCAATTCCAACGAGCCTTTCAAACAAGTACTTTTTGTAATCGACTCTATAGCTTCTTCAATAAACGCTGGTTCTTCGATCAAGTTTTGAATGACTTTCTAGTCAGATCGTTCCTGCGTTTCGGATATGAAGTCTCATTCGAAGCTTTAGACAAAGGTGCTATTGAGATATTGGCCCTTATGGTATCTCGTACACATTCCGACGATTGGCCGAGCGGATAAGTCAACTTCAAAGTGGATTTGTTGTGCGAAGAGTGCGTTATGACCCGTGGCCGCCTGCCAGGTCTGGTGGGGGTGGCTCCTCCGTTGTGGGTAAACGGGGAACCCGACTCTACGAACCCGAGGAAAGGCTGCACAGCAGTAGTAGGGGCATTAAGACCGGAGCTTTTTGTAGTGCTAGCAGGAATGCAAGTGAATGAATCCCATCCCCTAGCGAGTGAAGTGCTTACGCCCCTTTAGATTAGAGATAGGGGCGCGCTAGCGCTTTAATAATAATAGAAAGGTTAGGGGGCTGAGAAAAGCTTGCTGTCTACTTCTCGAGCCTTCACTGCCCCGTTCTGTAACTTCCCTTCTTTAGTCCGTCCACGAGGCTGTAAAAAGAGAGATAGGGGCGGCTATATAGCGGAGTCGTTTCGGTTGTATGCCACGAGGTCCCTATGGACAAGGGGACAAGTGAATCATCGCTTTTGGGCGCAGGCAGCCCTCTACCATCCATCCCATTGCATTCCATCGTCTCGTATTGTACCTTACCAGACCAGATACATCTATTGAGTGAGAGAAGGTAGCTTCTCTATAGATAGATTTTTCATTTTTGATATGGATAGGATCCCCAGATTCCCGTCACTACGGATTGATTGTCTCTATCTAACTTACATGGTAGTGGTCTAGGGAGCGCAATTGCTAGAGCACGGGAGAATGAAGAGTAATGATTTCAGCAAAGAGCAGCCGGACGGACTACTATAGTGAGTCCAGTGACCTACTAGAGTAGAGTTGAGTCAAAAAGGTATGGTATAGCAGCCTTTCCGAGCGAGCCTCTGGGGATCTCCTGTAAACCCCCATGATGTGGTAAAGGGAGGATATTAGGGGAAGCAGTGAGTGGGGATTCCCCTGCAGAGAGCCGGATGAGGGGAGACCTTCACGTCCGGTTCGGAGGGCGGGGATATCCCGACCCTACTATCATTATGCCTTTGCAATGTTACTTGGTTCAACTCTATTTGTGACCCTTTCTCGTATGTGGGACTCTCTATCTTCTTGGGTAGATAATCGATCGTCTTTCATTTTGATAGTGAGTTGTTTTTATAATAATAAGTAAAGTAAATAATAATAATCGAACAGGAGGAGCGAAAAGCCAGGATGGCTTGGTAAGCAAGCAACCTGTTTGTAGGCGCCAACTCCCATTTCTTTCTCTTCTTCTTTTTTAATGACAGTTCATCAAAACAATTGCTAGATCGAGCACGTGACGCGCATAGTC
>CM024271.1:8137479-8159141 GCA_013621005.1 Aeschynomene evenia
CAAACTCTATCAGATGGACTTAAGTCTGCCTTCTTGAATGGATACCTTTCTGAGGAAGTTTATGTAAAACAACCCCCTGGTTTGTGAATGATGCATTCCCGAATCATGTATTTAAGCTTACAAAGGCTCTCTATGGTCTGAAACAAGCTCCAAGAGCTTGGTACGATAGATTGAGCTATTTCCTACTTAAAACAGATTCTCAAGAGGAAAAAGTGGACACAACTCTCTTTACACTCTCAGAAGACTCTGGCTTTTTGATTGTCTAGATTATGTTGATGACATAATATTGGCGCAACCATGAATGCCTTTGCAAAGAATTCTCCAAGCTTATGCAAGGTGAATTCGAGATGAGCATGATGGAGAATTAAATCTTCCTAGGATGCAAATCAAGCAAGAGTCAGAAGGGACAATTATCCACCAAGAGAAGTATACCAAAGAACTTCTTGAGGAAGTTTCTAATGGATAAGGCCAAACCCATGAGCACTCCCATGCATCCCTCTCAAGTAATTGACTTAGATGAAGATGGTGAGAAAGTCTCAGAAAGCAACTATCGAGGGATGATTGGCTCACTTCTCTACTTAACTGCCTCCAGACCAATATCCAACTCAGTGTTGGATCTGTGCTAATTCCAGTCTAAGCCTAAGCAATCACATTTAACTGCAGTTAAACGAATTTACGATATTTAAGTGGAACTACTAATCTTGGTCTTGGTACGAGAAAGGTTGTTCGTCTGATGTTGTAGGATACTGTGATGCTGACTACGCTGGAGATAGGATCGATCGCAAAAGCACAAGTGGCTGCTGCTTCTTTGGAAAATCCTTGATCACTTGGTCTTGCAAGAAGCAAAATACGATCGCCCTATCAACGCTGAAGCTAATATGTATCTGCTGCGAACTGTTGTTCCCAATGCTCTGGATTAGGAATCAGCTACTTGATTATCAATTAAGGTACACCAAAATTCTACCTTTGTGATATACAAGTGCTATCAACTTAGCTAAGAATCCTATTCAGCATTCTCGATCCAAGCACATTGATATAAAACATCATTTTATTCGGGATCATGTGCAAAAAGGCGACATTGAACTCAAATTTGTGAATACTGAGGATCAATCTCAGATATATTTACAAAGCCTTTACCCGAGGATCGTTTCAAATGTTCTGAAAGGACTTCTTAATCTAAGACGTTTCTAGACTCTGAAATTAAGACTCTCTCCTAGAAACCCCCTTAGTCCTAGTTAGACTCTGAGACAAACAATGAACTAAGCTTCTGAGCTAGAAGTAGGAAAACACAGAAAAACTCTATCTGAGAAAATTTGTTCTCAGAAAACTCATTCTCAGAAGGAGATCTTCTGAAACATTTCTCAAAGGAGGGTTTCTCAGAAGACCACTTCTCTCAGAAAGGTACCTTCCGAGAAAAGTTACCAACGTAACTTTGGATAAGTTCAGGAAACGGCTAGTTACAAGCCATTCTATAAATATCATGACATTGTTTCATTTGAGCACTTTAACGCTTAAAACTTGCCAAAACTCTGCCAATCCTCTCCTCGCTTTCCAATCTTCATCTGTTTCGCTCTTCTCTCTTACTATCTCTCTCTCCTCTACTATCTCTCTCTCTCTTGTCTTCTCTATCTCTTCTCAAACTTAAACCTTTCTTCCAAATGGCATTCTCTGGAGAGATCAAGGGCTTAATGAGAAACAATCTCAATGAAATATCCGAAGATATTCTCTACGACAATGAGGAGATGCAATCCCTATTCCACAAGACTTATCTTCCAAGAAATCTTGCTATGGAAGAGTACTACCTCTCAACGTATACAATCAAGTGGATGAACTTCATTCACCTTCCTCAAGCAACCTGGATGGCCAGCCATGATGAGCTCCGAGACGTGTACTACCAAATGTGGTGAGAGCATTCTATTCGCAAAAGAAAGTTCACCAACAAAGGGTCAAGAGCACGATTGCTGATCAGCCAATCCGCTTCTCCTCCTCTGACATCAACAAAATTTCAAGACCTTGAATGGAGTGCAGTCATCGCCGACGACCCATAATGGGTCAAGGAGGTTGATGACTCAGAAGAAGAAGTGGTGACACTTCTGACTGGAAGCAACAGTCTACCGCTCAAGGCGTAAAGGTGCCTCATCTTACACAAGAGGCCAGAATCATCTTCTCAGTTATCAACATACCTTTCTCCCACGGATTGGAGACATGGGGAATGTCACCACCATGGACGCATGTCTACTCTATCATTTGCTGAAGAAAGAGAGGATTGATTTTGGAGGATGTGCTAAACTACATGATGCACCAAGCACATCCTAAAAGAGCGCTTACAAGTCTACCCTATGGAGTCTTTGTCCAAGATTCTTAAATCACTTCTCTTTCCCCTTGAAGACTATGAATATGTCTTCAACCACAGCAAATTCACCATGGTCACCTTCAACAACATCAAGAAGAAGAAGGTACCAGAGACGGGGGCACCTAAGAAGAAGGAGGAAACAAAGCCTTCTAAGGGAGCTGCTGGTCCCAACCAGCCCTCTAAGGCTGAGAAAGGAAAGGAAAAGGTTTCCGATCCTTCAGAAAAGAAGAAGAAGAAGCAAAAGTTGACTCATCCCTCTCCAACAAGGGTGACCAGGAGTATGGCTTCTGAGAAGCTCAGAAGACTCTCAGAAGAAACCTGAGGTTGTTGAGGCTACTGAAGACTCAGAAGAAACAACTTGTGAGTAACTCCTGACCAGAAAGAGGAAAACACCTCAACTCTCCAAGTCCCAGACGTCCACCAGAAGGGAAAAAGAAACGTGTCGTTTGGTAAAAGCTTACTCTAAAACTCCACCTTCTTTTCTTAAATCTTCTTCTACTTCATTCTTGTTTCTGATTCTGTTGCTGGTTTTAAACCCACCAAATTTAGAACTAAACTCCTGCATTCCTTGAATTATCAGGGAAAGTCTCACAAAGGAGTGGGGATAAAACCACTAAGAAACAGAGCCCGCCGAAGGCGACGGTAAACAAATTGTAGCAGTTGCTGCTACTGCTGCCACCACCGCTACCACTACTACTGCTGCTGTTGAAGAAGAAGCAGAAGCTTCTCATCACTCCTCCCATCTGGAATGTCTCCCCTACCAGAGAAGACATTCAGGGGCACGGAGGAAATGTTGCTGATCCTCTTCTGAGGAAGAAGATGCGGCAAGCTTCCGAATTGAACATCGCACTCCAGATGCTGGAAGCTCCAAGAAAGAACCCAGAAGAAGCCATCTGAGGTTTCTATGATGGAACTTTCTGAAGCAACCACAACTGAGGCTGCTACTGTGAATGCTGAGTCATTGGCTCAGACGATGCTAGAGGTCCAGAAGGAACTGGATCAACCTTCTGAGACTCCAGAAGCTGCTCAAATGCAACCAGAACAACAACTACAGCATGAGGAAGCCTTACTTGAACCAACTTCTGAGGTTGGTCCTATCTCTTCTGAGATCCCTTCGGAACATGAGGAAACTCATGTCTCAACACATGAAGTAGTGCCAGGGACCACCAGCACTGGGCTCAGCTCAGAAGGTGGGCGCTGACCTACCATGGCTGCCGGAGTTGCAGCAGTTGAGGCATTTGTTGCCCACAGTTCCTTAGAAGAACTCTATCTGAGAAGGACTCTCAGAAGGAACCAGAGGTTCCTCCTCTAGATATAACAGAGGTTCCTCCTACATCCTTTGATCAACAAGGTCCCACCTTCTCGATTACGGACTCAATGATTGGTTCCGGCTTTCAGCTGGAAGGATGGTAGTCACCCCACCCTCTGTACAATTTCGCCTTTCTTGGTCGAATGAGAAGTTGAAAGGCAGTGAAGCCATCCATAGTCAGATCTCAACTTTCAGCCTCTCCGAAGATGCACAGACTTCAGGTGCTATGGCGCAACCATCAGCTAGGCAATCTTCTGATCTAGACCTTGCTCTAGTTCTGAGGACACTCAAAGGCAGCCTTCCATTGAACTTGCTGCTATTGAAGGCAAAGCTGTCCAAGAAGAAGAACTTCCTGAATATCAACGAGGGATATTATCGATGAAGTACTTGAGGCTGAAGTCTCTCGTCCCCTTCATCTCAACCTCATCTTCTCACAGTCTTCCACTGCCTCTGAACTACCTCCAGAATGCGCTCCGAATGCGACTCAGAGCGAAATTCTCATGGAGATATGCCAGCTATTACGCTACATTGCCAGAAGACAGTAGTTCTAAGTCAATGATGGCGTTTATGTCTTAGCCACCCTTTTGATATAACAAAGGGGAGTAGATAAAAAAAGAGATAAAATTTTGTACATTGGCTATACGTAAACACTAGGCTAGGACTTAGGGGAGCAACAACTTAGGGGGAGCCAAATATTTGTATCTCTACAAAACCATCAATGAAAATCATTATTTTGGCATCTCATGTTTTACTTAATTTTATGCTTATTTTTTATTTGGCATCTTTTGATTTACTTAGCCTGGTATTTTTGAATTTCATACATATATTCATCAAGAAATACACGCCATATAATTGATAATCACAAACAGTAATCATACAATGCATACTTTAACTGTTGATTATCACAGCCTTCTAAGAAAATAACGAAGCCTTCTCTCAGAAAGCAAAGTTAGTTTCTAAGAAAGCAAAAGTGTATTCTGAATAAGTTGTGAACTTACTCAGAAACACTTCTGAACTTAAGCAAAATTATTATCTTAAGACTTAAGTTGTTATCATCAAAAAGGGGGAGATTGTAAGCTCCAGAACCCTTCTGAGAGAATTAGGCATAATTCTCTTAGAATTATGAAAGTTTTAATGATAACAAGGTAAGCCATAAGTATAAAATTTTACTTAAGGTTTTGCTAATATGTGCGCTAAGTGTCTCAGAAAGCTTTAAGCTAGTGCAATACCATGAGCAAAGACCAAGACAAAACATCAAGTAGCCTCGAGATCAATTGATAAAATCATAGCGCAAAAGATATCAGAAAGGATGTCTCAGAAGCGCAGAAGGTGAAAGCATGTTTCTGAGGAAAGAAAACTGTCGCCTCAGAAGGGTCTCAGAAGACCTTGCGACTAGTAGTTCTCAGAAGGGTCTTCCCTCAGAAGGTTCGCCTCAGAAGTCCGTACAACTCTCAGAAAGTTGGACTCAGAAGCAACCAAGTGTCTGGACTCAAGGGATCGCAAGAAGTCTCAGAAAGCTCGCTACAACTAGCTAAGGAAGTGGGAACACGCGCACTGTGCAGTTCTGAAAAGTTCCTCATTTCGCGCTGACTGTAGCAGGGAGCCGTTCTGAAAAGGACACAGCCACATAAGCAAAGTGAAAGCTTCTAATTTCGCGGCTCTTTGATGCCTATATATATGAGTCCAATTCCAGAGCAATGTAAGAAAAAACGCTTGCGCTAAAACTCTTGATTAAACGTGCCAAAACTCTGTTGAATTGAAAATCATTTTGCGAAAACTTAGAACTTTCTCAGAAAGACAATTTTTACGAAATTGTTCTTCTAACTTTGCAAAATCTTCTAGTTCTAAATTGGTGTAAATTCTTACATTTGTAAGTTAAATCTAGAAGTCTACTAAGGGTCAAATTAAGTTTGTAACTTAATCTTAGTAGTTGGTTTTCGAAGCAAAAACAACTTTCCGAAAAACGCTAAGTCCTTCGTTGTTTGAAGGCAGTTTTAAGTCCTCTAGTGTTTGAGGCAAAGTTCAAAGTCCTTAATTGTTTGAGGCAAAGAAGTCCTCTAGTGTTAGAGGCAAGGAAGTCCTCTAGTGTGAGGCAAGGAAATCCACTTCGGGTTGTGAAGTGGTGGAAGTCCTTTACTTGGTAAAGGCAGCGTTGTCTGGGAAGGCACTTTAAGAAGAATATCTAAGAACTCTCAACTGAAGGTTGAGGACTGGAGTAGGTTGGTTATAACCGAACCAGTATAAAATTCTTTGTGTTAAGCTTTTCTCCCTTGCTCTTTACTTGCACAAATCATTGAGAAAAACTCTACCACGATTCTAACCAAGAGGTCTCGTGAAAATCTTATTGAATAAAATCAGAAAGCTTTTAAGAAATTCTAACTTTAAGTCATTTTCTTAAAATTTCTCAGAAAGGAACTTTCTTAGAAAGACTAAGTTCTCAGAAACTTAATTTTCTCAGAAAGCAATTTCCGCTGCAAACTCTTAAATCTACCTTCTGAGTAAAAACAGCTTTCTAAGTAAAAGTTTTAAGAAGTAATTTTTAAAACTTGCACGATTCAACCCCCCCTTCTCGTGCACACATACACTTTCAAGAAGAACTTAAGTTCTCCCATCATGCTCATCTCAAATTCTCCTTGCATTAGCTTGGAGAATTCTTTGCATAGCCTCTCATTGGTTGCACCAAAGATGATGTCGTCAACATAAATTTGGACAATCAAGAAGCCAGAGTCTTCTGAGAGAGTAAATAGAGTGGTGTCAACTTTCCCCCTTGAGAATCCATTTGTAAGCAAGAAGGAGCTCAATCTATCATACCAAGCTCTGGGAGCTTGTTTTAGACCGTAGAGAGCCTTTGTAAGCTTAAAAACATGTTCTGGGAAAGAATCATTCAAAAATCCAGGAGGTTGTTTCACATAAACTTCCTCAGAAAGGTATCCATTTAAGAAGGCGGACTTTACATCCATATGATAGAGTTTGAAGCCTTTGTGTGCTGCAAAAGCTAGCAACATTCTAATAGCTTCCAATCTTGCGACTGGAGCAAAGGTTTCGTCATAGTCTATCCCTTCTTGTTGGTTGTACCCTTGAGCAACCAATCTGGCCTTATTTCTCACGACTTGACCATTTTCATCAAGCTTGTTTCGAAATACCCATTTAGTCCCAATGACACTTTTGCCTTTGGGTTTCTGAGTAAGTTTCCAAACTTGGTTTCTCTCGAAATGGTCTAGTTCTTCCTGCATGGCATTCTGGTTCAAGTTCAGAAACCATAGCAAGATTTGTGTAGTTCCTTATGGTTCTAACACCACGCTCGGGATCACCCAAGACTTCATTCTGAGAGATGTTTTTCAAGTCTCTTGAACCTCTATATCCTTTGGGAATATGGTTCTGAGAAGGTGATTCAGAAGGTTCTCGTTCTGAGTCATCAGAAGCTTGACGTTCTGAGTATCTAAATTCCATTGATGTTTGAGGAATAGATTCATCAGGTTCTGGAGCTTCAATGATGCTTTTAGATTTTTCTTTAGATGGAGAAGATTTTTCCATAGATTGGAAATCACTCTCATCATCTATAAGAATTTTCTTTTTGGCTTTCTCAGAAGAGATGTTGAGTTTTTCAAACTCATCTTCTAAGTTAGCAACCTTCTGAGGCAAATCCTGACTAAGTTCTTTGAACTTAATATGGATTGTCTCTTCAACACATTTGCTCCTCTTGTTATAGACTCTATAAGCCTTAGAGACAGAGGAATATCCTAGGAATACTCCATCATCGGATTTAGGATCAAACTTAGCTAGTTTGTCCTTTGTGTTGAGTATAAAGCAAGAAGAACCAAAAACATGAAAATATGATATGTTGGGTATTTTGTTCTTCCAAAGCTCGTAAGGTGTTTTCTTCAGAATTGGTCTCAGAAAGACTCGATTCTGAATATAGCATGAGGTGTTTACAGCCTCAGCCCAAAAACCTTTTGAAAGCCCACTTTCTAAGAGCATTGTTCTTGCCATCTCTTGAAGGCTTCTATTCTTTCTCTCAGCCACTCCATTTTGGTCGGGAGTTCTGGGAGAAGAGAATTCATGAGCAATGCCCAGTTTTTCACAAAACTTTTCAAAAGCATGATTCTCAAATTCACCTCCATGATCGGATCGTATGGTGTGAATGTGTGAGTCTTTTTTGTTTGAAACTCTTTTCGCAAAAGCTTTGAATTTTTCAAAAGTTTCTTCCTTAGAAGCTAGAAAGAATACCCAAGTGAATCTGGAATAATCATCCACTATGACAAGACCATAGCGTTTTCCAGAAAGGGAAGCCATCCTAGTTGGTCCAAAGAGATCCATGTGAAGGAGTTCAAGTGGTTTCTGAGTAGAAATTCCACTTTTACTTGGAAATGAGGCTTTGGTTTGTTTTCCCTTTTCACAGAAGTCGCAAGTTGCATCCTTCTGATACTTGAAGTTGGGAAGGCCCTTTACAAGTCCTTTCTGAGAGAGCTCAGAAAGAAGCTTCATATGAGCATGACCAAGTTTCTTATGCCAAAGCCACTTGTCTTCTTGGACAGAGACAAGACACTTCACATTTTGATCCTTTAGATCATCTAGATGGATAACATAGATGTTACCAACTCGTTTTCCTTCTAGAACGATCTTGCCGTTAGTGAGATTAGTCACATGGCAATATTTGGCATGAAACTCAACCTTTAAGCCTTTGTCACAGAATTGACTAATGCTCAATAGATTGTGTGTCAAGCCATCAACTAAAAGTACATCTGAGATTTGGTGAGAAGAATCCTTACCAACATCTCCTATGGCAGTGACTTTCCCTTTGGCACCATCACCGAATCGCACAGTTCCTCCTTTCTTTGGTTGAAGGTTTCTGAACCAGTGCTTGCTTCTAGTCATTTGCCTCGAGCTGCCACTGTCTAAGTACCACTGCTCATCTTGGTGGTGGAGCAGTTCTTGTTGATGCACCTGCAGACACAAATTTTAATGGTTTAGGTACCCATGCTTTGTTGGGTCCTTGCTTGTTAGCTTTCTGAGCCTTTTGTCTTCTTTTCTTAGAAAGATTGTGGTTCTGAGACTCAGAAACCTTTTCTTTGCCCTTTTCAGAGGCCTTTGCTTTCTGAGAAGTCTTATCCTTCTGAGAAGGATTTGTCTTCTGAGAAGGCTTAGCCTTCTGATAACTTTTAACCTTCTTAGCCTTTTTGGGCAGAGAAGTGTTTCCTTTATTGAGCATAGGGCAAGTCTCAGATCCATGTCCATCTTTGAAACATGAGATGCACATGCGATGTGATTTAGTTAATGAAGGATCAAGGTCGTTGGGTTCAAAAACTTCTTCATATCTGAGTCCTCTTTTATCTTTGTAAGGTCTTTGACCTCCAAGTAAAAGAGTCATCATTTTCCCACCATTGACCATCTTAACTAAATCAGAAGTGAGAAGCTCATTTGTCTTTTGTAATTCGATTAAGGCTACTTCAGCCTTTTCAACAGTTACAGAAGACATTGTTTCTAAAGCTTGATAGAGATTGTGACTTTCAAGATATCTGTTTTTAAAATCATCTCTTTCAAGTTTTAGGTTCTTAACTTCCTGAATTAGTCTAGCATTTTCAGCTTCTAGATGTTTGTAATTTTTCTTTAAATTGCTAAAACTGTTAGGTAATTCATTTGAGTCTCTCAGAAGCTCTTCATAGAGTTCTGAGACCTCATTATGTGAATATGAAAGAGGAGGGGAGTTAGGTACCTCTTCTGACTCAGATTCTGTTTCCAGAATGTAGTCAGTACCAGCCATGAAGCAGACGTTGGCTTCTTCATCGTTTGCTGGCTCAGAACCTTCTTCTTCTGAGTCACTCCATGTGGCAGCCATTGCCTTCTTTTTCTTTATGGGAATTAATTTCTTCTTCCCTTTGTTCTGAGGACACTCCGTTCTGAAGTGACCCTTTTCTCCACAGCCATAGCATGTGGCTTTAGAAGGCTTCAGCTTTCCTTTCTTGGGAGTAATCTCTTTGCCTTTGCTTGGCCTTTTCCTCCAAGCTTTCTTCATTTTTCTGACGAGAAGAGAAATGTCATCCTCTTCTGTTTCTGAGTCTGATTCATCTTCTGACTCAGAAGCTTCTTCGGCCTTGAGAGCTTTGGAGGATCTCTTTATTTGACTTTTAAGAGCCAAGCTCTTCTGAGGCTTGGATGAAGAAGATGGTCCTCCAAGCAATCCTTCCAGCTCAATCTCATGTGTTCTGAGAGAGCCAAATAACACATCCAAACCAAGCTGATTTAGATCCCTGGCTTCTTGGATTGCTGTAACCTTTGGACGCCATTTTGAGGAGAGACTTATGAGAATTTTTCTGACCATCTCAGCGTTTGAGTAAGTCTTCCCAAGACTTTGAGCTGGTTGATGATATGAATAAACCATATTGACATGCCGTCAATGGTTTCATCTTGCTGCATGCAGAAGGATTCGTACTTGTGTACGAGCATGGATATCTTGGTCTCCTTGACTTCGTCATTTCCTTCATGCAACATGTGAAGCCTTTCCCATATCTCTTGTGTTGTATCACACGACACTATCTTGTCGTATTCTACCTTAGGTAGTGCACAAAGGAGAATGTACTTGGCCTTGAAGTTCAGCTGAATCTTCTCCTTCATTTCTTGAGTCCATTCATCCTTGGGAACTCGTCTGGTGTAAGTTCTGGGCGCTGGAGGTGCTGCTGCAACAACAACTTGTTCTGTTATTGTTTGCAGAGGTTGATAATCGCCATTTTCAATCCTGTCCCATAGGTCAAGACTGGTGTGCTTGATGAACAAAGTCATCCTGTCACGCCAATAGTCGAAACTATCTCCAAGGAACATTGGAGGCCTGTTGATTAAGGCCCATCAGATATGAACGCAGCTGGTGAGTCCATAGTCCCTTCTTAGATCTTTTTCCTTGACACTGTTAAGTGCTCAACCCCTTAAGGACCGAGCTCTGATGCCAATTGAAGGTGTATTTGTGCACGAGAAGGGGGGTTGAATCGTGCTAGTTTAAAATTTCTTCTAAAAAGATTTTCTTAGAAGGCTGTTTTATTCAGAAGGGTGAATTGAGTGTTTGCAGCGGAATGACCTTTTTGAGAAAGCTAAGCTTCTGAGAGCTTTTACCTTTCTGAGAAAGTTCCTTTATGAGAATTTTATGAAAGTGTTTTAAGATTAATTTCACTTAAACTCTTTCTAATTTTAACTTAAAATATTTCTCAGTTATGATTAAGTTAAAAGATGTGTTTATTGGTTTTCTTAGAAAGTAAGAGTTGAAGGAAGAAAAGCTTAACACAATGAAATTTTTATACTGGTTCGGTTTTAACTAACCTACTCCAGTCCTCAACCTTCAGTTGAGAGTTCTTTAGATATTCTTCTTATAGTGCCTTCTCAGACAATACTGCCTTTACCACGTAAAGGACTTTCACCACTTCACAAACCGAGGTGGATTTTCTTTGCCTCCAACACTAGAGGACTTTCCTTGCCTTAAATTAATTAAGGACTTTTCCTTGCCTCACAATAGAGGACTTTGATTGCCTTAAACACTTAAGGGCTTTTGTTTGCCTCAAACAATCGAGGACTTAAAACTGCCTTCACACACGAAGGACTTAGCGTTTTTCGAATATAGTTTTTTGTTTCGAAAACAACTACTAAGAATAAGATACAGACTTTGTTTTCTCTTAGTAGACTTCTAGATTTAACTTACAGACGTAAGAATTTACACCAATACAAAGCTAGAAGATTTTCTCGCAAAGTTAGAAAAACAGTTTCGAAAAATTGTCTTTCTGAGAAAGTTCTAAGTTTCGCAAATAATGATTTTCAATTCAACAGAGTTTTGGCACGATTGATCAAGAGTTTTTGCGCTAGAATTTCGTCACCATGCTCTGGAATTGAACTCATATATATAGGCATCAAAGAGCCGCGAATTTAGAAGCTTTCACTTTGCTGATGTGGCTGTCTCTGGCTCAGAACGGCTCCCTGCAACAGTCAGCGCGAAATGAGGAACTTTCTGACTTGTACAGTGCGCGTGTTCCCACTTTCTTTTGCTTGCTGTTTTGAGCTTTCTGAGAGTTGTTGCTTTATCCAATGAGTTGTGACACCTGATTGCTTCTGAGTCCAACTTTCTGAGAGTTGTACGGACTTCTGAGGCGAACCTTCTGAGGGAGGACCCTTCTGAGGAAAGACCCTTCTGAGAACCACCAGTCGCAAGGTCTTCTGAGACCTTTCTGAGGCGACAATGTTCTTCTCTCAGAACTGCACTTTTCACCTTTGCGCTTTCTGACTATCCTTTCTGATGTCTTTCACGCCATGATTTCTTCTTGTAATTCATAAGGTTACTCATTGCTTGTCTTGATTTTTACTCATGGAATTTGCAAAACTTTGATCTTTCTGAGACACTTAGCACACATGTTAGCAAAACCTTAAGTAAAATTTTTATACTTACGGCTTACTTTGTTATCATTAAAACCTTCTATCTCTCTAAGAGAAATATATCAATTTCTCTCAGAAGGGTTCTGGAGCTTACAAGGGACTCAAACTAAGTTTAATAAAGCTGTAATTCTTAAAATTATTGAGCTACTTACATTCTTTAAAAACTGTTCTTAGAAAGTTATAATAATACAATTTAATAAAATAGTATATAAATTACTCTCAATAAATAAGAGCTATTATATGTATAAATATGATTTGGCATATATTTATAATTTTATTGAATAAAAATTAAAATTGATTAAAATTTATTGCATAAATTTAGTGGAAAGGGTCTATTATTTAAATAAATTGAATATATTTAATTTTTGAAATTATTTTATGGTGAAAAAAAATCAAAAGAGATATAACTGAAAATAAGTTACATAGAATTTAGTGCAAATGACGTGTCAGTTGACTTTGCTGACATGACTGTTGACTTTTGCTGACGTGTCCGTTGACTTGCCAATGACTAATAGTGGACCAAAAGTGCTCAAAATTTGAAAGCTAGTGGAATTAAATGTGATAAATCTAAAGATAGTGGACTAAATCAGAATTTATGTGAAGTTAGTGGACTAAAATGATATTTAAGCCTATAAATAAACAAAAAAATTGTCATAAATTTTATATAAATTAAATACAAACTATTTAATAAATTATAATTGGGAAATTTTTGAAAAAGAAAAGAAAACATTTTTATGGAAAAAATAAAAAAATCATAATGGAAAAAACTAGAAGAAAATTTAAAAAATTTGACGTAGAATTTTGTAAAAATGATATATAAAGAGTATTTAAATTAAATAAAATTGTTAAAGTGTTGAAAATGAAGAAGAATACATTAAACAAACGAAAAAAAAAAAGCAAAGTAGAAGCAATTTGTAGGGTCGGAGAGGGATGTTTTTTTTTCGATACATATCACATGAGTACCAAATCGAGAGGGATACTCATGGAACAAGTCAAATACATACAAAAATAAAACACTACCAGCATAAAACATAACCAAGACATGCTGCAACACCAAAACAACTTGTGTACAGGGCATAAAACAACAACATGGAAATAGCAGCAGCACACATACCATTTGCCACTGATACAAAACTAAAAACCCCCAACCTATTGCTCCGGATCATGAACAACCATGTTTTACAACCATCTAGCCTCATTAAAAAATCTTCTAGCCTAAAATCAACTAACCTAATGAGGAAAAATAGTACTAGGCCGGAGTAAACCAAGCGAGTCCATACACCACAACCAACTAAATAAACCCAAAAAGAAAAACCCCACAACATGAGCTGCATAAAGAACGAATTAGCAGCAAGGTTTCACACTATGTCTTCTCCAGCACCCTGTTCTAGAGTGGTGACCAATCCAAGTTCAACATATATAACATAAGCATATCATAAGTCCATTACCACCAAACTCCAATATACTGCAGCCACCCTCAAATTATGGCATAGAAAGAGGTTATCCACAGTTTATTTTCAAGGCCATATAAGGGCATACTAGACCACTCCACAAAATTCACAAATGGCTCATTGTGCCTCCACTGGCATTATTATCTTCGATTTACACAATCTATCGCGTGTGTTGATCCGAACCATGCCAACAACTCAGCTCTAGGTGGTGCCAAGCCTTTCCAATTTCTACTCGCATCCTCCCAACTAGGATCTGTTGGAACAACATGCACTTCATTTTGGACTTGCAAAATAAACGATCTAGTGGAGACACCGTTACTTTCATCAAAGGTCCACACGAATTTGTCATTACGATCCCTTGTTTGCTGCCCAACAGACTTATAAGGTCACTAACAAGATCCAATTCCAATTGCAGTAGAGTCTATTTCATTCAGCCGTCTATTCCCACGCTCAACCATTCCATACCACCATATTAATAACAAAACAGTTAAGGGAAAACCAGTTTCAATACTCAATCTCCTACCCAAGGGAATTGATAATATTGAAAAATACCCCACACACATATCCATCTGGATCCCACATCAATGCAAACATCCGAAAATAGATCCTCTCTCCACGCACAAATCAACCCTCATGCCCATCACAGCCATCACGTCTGTCCATTTAACCCCAAAGTAGAACCAGCTCTGGATCTTTTGAATGCGCAAATCACTCACCAAATTCTTAATTTACCAATTTTTGCCTTTTCCGCCGAGTCCCTGCATTTCAGAAATAAAATTTGGACATCTTCAATGTAATCTAGTACCCTCAAGTTCTATTAATGCATTGGAAAATTCAACTAAATCAACTAAACTAGAAGGCTCAACATGCTTGTTTTCATTATAAGAACCAGACCGGGGATCAAATCGGTCAAGATATTGAGTCACTGATTCAATAGTTCAACTGGTAGGTCACTCGTTGAATTAATTGATAATTAATTCGGTCTCTTATAATATATATTTAACCTTCTATACAATAAATATATTTTATGCACCAACCGTCAATGATTCCTGGGTCTCTTATTTAAAAACCAACCCCTTGCTCAATGCTAGCACCAATAGTCAATGATTCATGCAGAAGCGGTCGATTCAACCGGATTTGATAACTATGCTTGTTTTTGCACTAAATATTAGTTAGAGTGTTGCTATTTGTACAATTAAAAATAGTCCATATAGAAATTTTGAATCACAAATATTTTAGCTCACTAGAAACTAACCATTTAAAAGTAATTTTTTTAAGTCAAGGTTGTCCAATTGGTTCATTAATTAGCTAATTTGATTGGTTATCTTTGGATCACTAAACATTTTCCTATTAAGTATATGGGTTTTGCTAACAAGTGTCCTAAGGGCACTTGTTAAGGATACTAAAAAAGGTAAGTTCGTTTATGAAAAATTAAAAAAATTATGGTGGGTCCATTGCATAGTAAATATCAAAATGCATGTTTTCAATGTAAATTTTTCCTCTTTTGCTATCTTAACAAGTGCCCTTAGAACACTTGTTAGCAAAACCCTAATTATATAAAGCCTATTAGTTATATAAAGCGTAGCTTCATTATGAAGCTTTTTAATGAGCTTCATAGAAGAACGATCCTTAACTTTAATGTTTACTCCTTATGGAGTCATACTATCATGGTATTAATTAGTTAGGAATATGGTCAATATATATGGTCTTTTACTACTTCTTGGAGTTATTTTTCTTAGCGTCTGATAGGATGCGAAATTCTGAGCATTCTCTGCCCTTATATGTACATCTTGCATTCCTTAAGTGCGTTAATTGTAGTTGTTTGCATCATTGTTGCATATCTTGCATTTTGGTGGTTGATTTGGAATTCCATTACTTTTTGAGGTTTTAAGTAGACTTTAGCCTTGTTATCTTTTGATGCACGTTTGGGTAGTGCTTTGGCATTTCAGGGACCTAGGCTGGAGCTACTTTGAGTATCGGAAGCAGCGGGAGCATCGGAGCGAGCGAAACGGGGAACCGGAGAATTTTGCAGCAATTGGGCATTTACTGATACTGGTCGCTAGCGACCAGCATTATGCTTGCTTGGTCGCTAGCGACCAACACGTGACAGCAAGTTATAGTTTTGTGTTTTTGCTATTTGGTCCCTACTCCCTTTTTTGTAATGAAGTCCCTTTATCTGATTGGGGCTGACACTTTTGCAGGGGGGTTCCTAGTTCATTTCTAAATTAGGCTAGGGTTTTTAGAAAGAGAAGCTCCAACTTCTCTCTAGGTTTTTCCATTTTTGTCTTGCACACTATTACACTATTATACTCTTCTCCAAGTTTAAATACAATTTCAATTTTATTTTCCAGCATGATTATGGTTCTCATTTCTTTATTTCATTTGTTATCTTTGATTATGTGTGAGTAGTTTTCTCATTCTTGGTGTTGGGTGATTGCCAAAATTATGTTTTCTCTTGAAATCCACTATTAATTTGTTTTCTTGCTTCTCATTCTCTTGGGCTTTTAAACGTTATTAAGTTAGCTTGTGTGGATTCATGCTTGCTGATTTTTATCTTGCCATGAATGTACATTAATTTCTTGATTAAGGGATTAAAGTGCATTTAGGGGTTTATGGGTCTATGTGTTGATCAATGCATTGGCTCAATCATTGAGAGAGTGTGAATAATTCTTGATTAAGAATTAGGTTTGCATGTGCTTGGGGTGATTAGATTATTTGGGTTTTGATCAAAGTCAATTTGGTTTAGTAAATCTTGAGCATGTGTAAATTGCATTCTAAGTGTTTGAAAAAATGCCTATGTGGGTTTAGGATAGGGAAAACGTGATTTTGTGCATAACTCAACACCAAGACTCTTTTTGCATTATTAATACTTCTTGATTTCATTGCTTGCATTACCTCTTACACAATCCCAACATTAAATATACTATACATACCTAATCAACAATTTAAGTCCTCTTTGGGAAACGACTTGGGTTGACTAGCTATACTACTATAGCTAATTAATTCAATACTTTTTGGGAACTTGTCTTAAACTCTAAGTTGGTTGTAGCTAAAAGAATTAACGACGCTTTTAGCTACACATCAATTTTTGGCGCCGTTGCCGGGGAGGCTTAAGAGTTGATTATTGTGCATAGTTATAGTATTTTCTTTTACTTGCATATCTATTACTAGTTTATACTTACACTTACTCAAAAACACAAAAATACAATAATTTTCTGCACTTTTTCTATTTAGTGCAGAATTTTTCTGCAATATTTAGTTTTATAGGTTGTTTTTACTTTACATGCTCTCTATGAATGACTCGATCGCACAACGATCCATCCTTTGAACGTTTTGATCCCGAGATCGAAAGGACCTTGAGGTACTTAAGGCGTTCTAGGAGGATTGGCGGTGTTGAGGACATAGAGCATAATCTCGCTTTCCCTACTCAATCATTTAGTGAAGGTGCTAGTGTTAGTAGTGACTTAGATAGTTTTTTCGGTCCGGAACCTTTTGATTTTTCCGCTAGTGTTTCAGGTGAAAGCTCTACCATGGGTGATCACGAGCTCACACTCCGGGAGATGGCGGCTCCCGATCTCACTCAACAACACCTCGGCATCATTTACCCCCAAGCGGAGGCCGATTTCGAACTCAAGGGGGCTTTAATCCATTGGCTCCCTAAGTTCCATGGGCTAGCCGGAGAAGACCCCAACCAACACCTCAAGGAGTTCCACATCGTTTGTGCGACCCTCCGACCTCAAGGAGTGGATGAGGATTTGGTGAAACTCCGTGCTTTCCCATTCTCCTTGGAAGGAGCCTCCAAGCAATGGTTGCTCAACTTACCCAACGGGGCGGTTAACTCATGGCTCACCATGAAGCGGGTATTTTTGGAGAAATACTTTCCCGCCTCAAGAACTAGCTCCATCCGGAAGGAAATATGTGGAATCCGGCAAATGCATGGGGAGACACTCTATGAGTATTGGGAACGCTTCAACAAATTGGTGGCTAGTTGTCCATTCCACCAAATTCAAGAGAACCACTTGATCCAATACTTTTATGAGGGACTCAACCCGGCGGATAGAGGCACCATTGATTCTTCAAGTGGGGGTGCTCTCATGAACAAGACTCCAACCCAAGCTAGGGAGTTGATTGAGACCATAGCGGCGAACTACCAACAATTCAGAGCAAGGGATGCTCGTAGTTCGAAAGGGGTCAATGAAGTAGTTGCTATGGAGTCCAATGGGGTTTACAAGAAGTTGGACGAGATTTCGGTGTTCATGAAGCAACTTGCACTCAACCATCACAAGCCACCTTCCATTCCACCCATTGACATCCAACAAGTGTGTGGCATATGCGCAAGTGATCACCCTACCGACACTTGCCCCCAACTCATGGATGATCCAACCATGGTGGCCGCTACACACCAATTCAACAATAGACCCCCCTTCAACCCAAATAATCCACCCATGGGGAACACATACAACCCCTCTTGGAGAAACCATCCTAACCTTAGGTGGGGGAACAACCAACAAAACCAATACTCCCAACCCACCTATGGCCAAGCATCTAACTCCCAACCATACCACCAACAACCCCCAAAATACCAAGCTCCACACCAAAGACCAAACTCCAAACCTCAACTTACCGGCAATAAACCCCTCTTCAAATTCTAGCCCCTCCACCCACCACTCCAAACCCTCAACCTCCTCCAACCAATGATGCGGAAAACCCCGCATGCAACAAATCATCAAGTTGCTTATGGAGCAAAAGCAACAAACAGATGCCCTCTTTCAACAACAAAACGAGTTGCAAAGGAAGATCCTCCAATTGGAGAGTGTTCAAGCATCTTCCTCAAATGCCAAGGAGGGCAACTTCCCGCTCAACCGTTCCCAAACCCAAAGGGGACGTCAATGCCATCACCCTCCGCTCCGGAACCACTCTACGGAAAGGGAAATTTTGGAAGAGGATGGCAAAGAAAGACAAAGGGAAGAGGAAGGTAGTGGTTGAAGAAGGCAAAGAGGAGGACAAGAAGGAAAGGAAGAGGAGGGCAAAAAGGAAGAGGAAGCCCAACCAAGGTGCTTGCCTTTCCCTAAACTCATTAGGGGAAGCAAGAAAAAGCAAGCGGAAGTGGACCCGGACCTCTTGGAGACATTCAAGAAGGTGGAAGTCAATATTCCCCTCTTGGATGCTATCCAACAAGTTCCCAAATATGCCAAGTTCCTCAAGGAACTTTGCACTCACAAGCGGAGGATCAAGGAGGCAAAGTCTCAAGTTGAAGTTGCCATGCTATCTCCCTCCTTGCCCCGTAAGTTCCAAGTTCCGGGGAAATTCTCTATACCTTGTGTGGTGGGCAAAATGGTCATCAAGGACGCGCTTGTGGACTTAGGAGCAGGGATTAATGTGATGCCCAAGGCCATCTATCAAGCCCTTAACTTTGGCGAACTTAAGCCAACCGGTTTGCTTCTTCAATTTGCAAACCGAAGTGTCCAAAAATCGGAGGGAATTATTGAAGATGTACTTGTCAAGGTAAATGAATTAATCTTCCCCGTTGATTTCTATGTATTGGACACCAATGATGAGGTACCATTGGACCAACACATACTTATACTTGGCCGACCTTTTCTAAAAACCGCTAAGGCCAAGGTGGATGTGTATGCGGGTACTTTGGACCTCGAATGTGGTGATCTCAAGGCTCATTTTTGTCTTAAAGAAGCTATGAAACACCCTTCTGATTCTCATTCTATTTTTTCTGTTGATATTATTGATGAATTGGTGGAGGATGAGGTAGAAGGGTGGTTTCAAGGCTTCAATCCCTCTAGTGTCATTGACAATGACTTGAGCCTTGAAACTTGTGAAAATTGTTTTGAAAAAGGTGAATTGTGCACAAAGTGTGCGAATGAGGATTTTGAGCTTTTTGGAACAAGTGATAAATCAATTGATTTGAGTAAAGAATTGATTTCAAGTGAAATTTCTGGATATGATGCTTATTCTTGTGCCAAAGCATTTGCTATTTCAGGTGATCCTCCTGAAGGAGCTCAAGCACCACCCACTGAAGAATTGAAGCCTCTTCCTCCACATCTCAAGTACATTTTCTTGGGGGAAGGAGAAGCTCAACCAGTAATCATAGCCAGTGATCTCTCCCCACTCAAGAAGACAAGCTTACACAAGTCTTGAGGGATCACAAGGCGGCTATTGGGTGGACCTTGGGAGATCTTACCGGGATTAGCCCCTCCACATGCACACACCGCATTTTCTTGGAGGAGGGTGCAAAACCGGTGAGACAACCTCAAAGAATGATGAATCCCTTGATTTTGGAGGTGGTCAAGAAGGAAGTTACCAAACTCTTGGCGGCGGGCATCTACCCCATTTCTGATAGCCAATGGGTGAGCCCCGTCGAAGTTGTTCCCAAGAAGTCCGGCATCACCGTCATCCGGAATGAAGAGAATGAGTTGGTCCCAACGAGAGTCCAGAATAGTTGGCGGGTTTGCATAGACTACCGCCGACTCAACCAGCAACCCGGAAGGACCACTTCCCCTTGCCCTTCATTGACCAAATGCTTGAGAGGTTGGCCGGACAATCCCACTATTGCTTCTTGGATGGATTTTCGGGGTATTTCCAGATTCACAGAGCCCGGAGGATCAAGAGAAGACGACTTTCACATGCCCCTTCGGCACTTTTGCCTATCGGCGCATGCCATTTGGGCTCTGCAACGCCCCAGGCACTTTCAGAGGTGTATGGTAAGCATTTTTTTCTGATTTTCTTGAAAGTTGCATGGAAGTTTTTATGGATGACTTCACTGTTTTTGGTTCTTCATTTTATGTATGCCTAGATAGTTTGACCAAGGTCCTAAAGCGATGCATTTCCTCTCACTTGGTGTTAAATTTTGAAAAATGCCATTTCATGGTTCAAAAAGGTGTGGTCCTTGGTCATATTATCTCTAGGGAAGGCATTTGTGTTGATAAGGCTAAGATAGATATGATTACTTCTCTGCCTTACCCCGCATGCGTGCGGGAAGTTCGTTCTTTTTTGGGCCATGCAGGGTTTTACCGGCGGTTCATTAAGGACTTCAGCAAGACGGCCCTCCCTCTCACAAACTGCTGCAAAAGGACGTGGATTTCTGCTTTGATGAGGCTTGCAAGAAGGCGTTTGACGCGCTCAAAGGTACTTGACCACCGCACCTGTGATCCAACCTCCGGATTGGACACTCCCTTTCGAGTTGATGTACGATGCCTCCAACCATGCGTTGGGTGCCGTGTTGGCACAATCGGTGGGTAAGGTCCCTCATGCTATTACTATGCCTCTCGTACTTTGGATTCGGCGCAATCCAACTATACTACTACCGAAAGAGCTCCTAGCCATTGTTTTTGCACTTGAGAAGTTTCGTTCTACTTGCTAGGCTCCAAGGTAGTAGTATATTCGGATCATGCCGCCCTCAAATATCTTTTGAAGAAACCCGAGGCCAAGCCTCGTCTCATCAGATGGATGCTACTTGCAAGAGTTTGACATTGAGATTAGGGATCGGAGTGGTGCTCAAAATTTGGTTGCAGACCATTTAAGTAGACTTGAGCACCTTCTCGATGATCCCCATCCCATTGATGACTCTTTTCCTGATGCGCGATTGCTAAAAGTTGATTTGGTACCATGGTACGCACCTATCGCCAATTACTTGGCAGCCAAGGTTCTCCCCCAAACTTTTCAAATCCCAAGTAGATAAATTCAAAAGTGATTGTAAATACTACTTGTGGGATGAACCATTTTTGTGGAGAATTGGCGCCGATCAAGTGATTAGGCGATGTGTGGAGGACCATGAGACACATTCCATTCTTCGTTTCTGTCATTCCGGCGCGAGTGGAGGTCACTTTGGACCACACCGCACATCCCGGAAAGTTCTTGACTGTGGATTCTATTGGCCTTCTCTTAAGAAGGATGCTTTTGAGTTTTGTAAGGCATGTGAACAATGCCAAAGAGCCAGAAACAACTCTTGGAAAAATGAGATGCCTCAACACCCCTTACTCTTTGTGAATCTTCGACGTTTGGGGCATCGATTTCATGGGACCATTTCCGGTTTCTTATGGTTATGTTTACATCCTTCTTGCTGTGGACTACGTTTCAAAATGGGTGGAAGCTATAGCCACCAGGACCAATGATGCTTCTGTTGTAGTTT
>CM024271.1:8160810-8288884 GCA_013621005.1 Aeschynomene evenia
AGCGCGACGGGCAGTGGTGGTGGGCGCGGCTGCGAAGGTGGGGGGGCGTGTGGTGGCGTGGGGTAGGCGCGGCGGCGCCGTTAGGGTTGAGTTTGTGTAATGTGTGTGGAGTGTGGTGAGAGAAAAAGAAATGTTAAGTGTAAGGAAAATATGTGCTGATGCCAAAACGCACAGTTTGGAAATTTGAAAATTTTTGAATTGTTAATTAAATTTTTTTTTTGGTCGCGCGCGACGCGTTCATCGCACGCGACGAGGGTGGTCGCTGGCGACGGCCTTCTTGGTCGCTAGCGACGAGTGTGAAAATTAAATTTTGGCAGTGTAGAATGAAGCGCGTGCGACGAAAAGGTCGCTGGGCGACGGGGCTGCTGGTCGCTAGCGACCAGCACTTGGTGGCTAGCGACAGTACTGCATAGTGCAGCAAATTAGTGCAAAATTCTCAATTTTGAAGCCCCAATGACCCTAAACTACCAAAATATGACCCTAAACTACCAAAATGTGATTCCTAACCTATGGAAATGCAAATATAAGTGCTAGAAAAAGAAAACTTACCGGTGGGTTGTCTCCACCAAGCACTTTTGTTTAACGTCCTTAAGTTGGACGTTTTGGCCCCTCAGGGGGGCTCAACTCCTTCCAAAAGGAGGACTTCCATTTCCTCAGCGGTCTCCACTTCCTCTCGGTGGAAGATCTTTAGTCGGTGCCCATTGACCTTGAATAAGAGTTTGTTCTCGGGCATAAGACTTCCACCGCTCCATACGGGTGCACTTTCTTCACCAAGAAAGGTCCGTCCCACTTAGACCTCAGCTTCCCGGCCATCAATTTCAACCGGGAATTGTAGTAGCACCTCTTGGCCTTCCTTGAGTTCCTTCCTCAAAATATTGCGGTCATGGAAAGCCTTAATCTTTTCCTTGTAGAGCCTTGAACTCTCATAGGCTTCCATGCGCAATTCCTCTAACTCAAGGAGTTGAAGTTTCCTTTCTTCTCCGGCTTTTTGGAGATCCATGTTGCATTTCTTGATAGCCCAGTAGGCTCTATGCTCCATCTCAACCGGTAGGTGGCATGCTTTCCCGAAAACCAACCGGAACGGGCTCATTCCAATGGGAGTCTTGTATGCTGTGCGATAAGCCCATAGTGCATCCTCCAATCTCAAACTCCAATCCTTCCGATTGGGATGCACTACCTTCTCCAAAATCCGCTTGATCTCCTGGTTGGAGACTTCCGCCTGTCCGTTGGTTTGGGGATGGAAGGATGTTGAAGCCCTATGAACAACCCCGTATTTACGGAACAAAGCGTCCATACTCCTATTGCAGAAATGAGTCCCACGGTCGCTTATGATAGCTCTCGGAGTGCCAAACCTACAGAAAATATTAGACCGCACAAAAAAAACTACAACAGAAGCATCATTAGTCCTGGTGGCTATAGCTTCCACCCATTTTGAAACATAATCCACAGCAAGTAGGATGTAAACATAACCATGAGAAACCGGAAATGGTCCCATAAAATCGATGCCCCAAACGTCGAAGATTTCACAGAAGAGTAAGGGTTGTTGAGGCATCTCATTTTTCCAAGAGTTGTTTCCGGCTCTTTGGCATTGTTCACATGCCTTACAAAACTCAAAAGCATCCTTCTTAAGAGAAGGCCAATAGAATCCACAGTCAAGAACTTTCCGGGAGGTGCGGTGTGGTCCAAAGTGACCTCCACTCGCGCCAGAATGACAGAAACGAAGAATGGAATGTGTCTCATGGTCCTCCACACATCGCCTAATCACTTGATCGGGCCAATTCTCCACAAAAATGGTTCATCCCACAAGTAGTATTTACAATCACTTTTGAATTTATCTACTTGGGATTTTGAAAAGTTTGGGGGGAGAACCTTGGCTGCCAAGTAATTGGCGATAGGTGCGTACCATGGTACCAAATCAACTTTTAGCAATCGCTCATCAGGAAAAGAGTCATCAATGGGATGGGGATCATCAAGAAGGTGCTCAAGTCTACTTAAATGGTATGCAACCAAATTTTGAGCACCACTCTGATCCCTAATCTCAATGTCAAACTCTTGCAAGAGTAGCATCCATCTGATGAGACGAGGCTTGGCCTCGGGTTTCTTCAAAAGATATTTGAGGGCGGCATGATCCGAATATACTACTACCTTGGAGCCTAGCAAGTAAGAGCGAAACTTCTCAAGTGCAAAAACAATGGCTAGGAGCTCTTTCTCGGTAGTAGTATAGTTGGATTGCGCCGAATCCAAAGTACGAGAGGCATAGTAAATAGCATGAGGAACCTTACCCACCGATTGTGCCAACACGGCACCCAACGCATGGTTGGAGGCATCGCACATCAACTCGAAAGGGAGTGTCCAATCCGGAGGTTGGATCACAGGTGCGGTGGTCAAGTGCCCTTTGAGCGCGTCAAACGCCTTCTTGCAAGCCTCATCAAAGCAGAAATCCACGTCCTTTTGCAGCAGTTTTGTGAGAGGGAGGGCCGTCTTGCTGAAGTCTTTAATGAACCGCGGTAAAACCCTGCATGGCCCAAAAAAGAACGAACTTCCCGCACGCATGCGGGGTAAGGCAAAGAAGTAATCACATCTATCTTAGCCTTATCAACACAAATGCCTTCCCTAGAGATAATATGACCAAGGACCACACCTTTTTGAACCATGAAATGGCATTTTTCAAAATTTAACCAAGTGAGAGGAAATGCATCTCTTTAGGACCTTGGTCAAACTATCTAGGCATGCATCAAAGGAACCAAAAACAGTAAAGTCATCCATAAAAACTTCCATGCAACTTTCCAGAAAATCAGAAAAAATGCTTACCATACACCTCTGAAAGGTGCTTGGGGCGTTGCAGAGCCCAAATGGCATGCGCCGATAAGCAAGGGCATGTGAAAGTCGTCTTCTCTTGATCCTCCGGGGCTATGTGAATATGGAAATACCCCGAAAATCCATCCAAGAAGCAGTAGTGGGATTGTCCGGCCAACCTCTCAGCATTTTGGTCGATGAAGGGCAAGGGGAAATGGTCCTTCCGGGTTGCTTGGTTGAGTCGGCGGTAATCTATGCAAACCCGCCAACTATTCTGGACTCTCGTTGGGACCAATTCATTCTCTTCATTCCGGATGACGGTGATGCCGGACTTCTTGGGAACAACTTGGACGGGGCTCACCCATTGGCTATCAGAAATGGGGTAGATGATGCCCGCCGCCAAGAGTTTGGTCACTTCCTTCTTGACCACCTCCAAAATCAAGGGATTCATCCTTCTTTGAGGTTGTCTCACCGGTTTTGCACCCTCCTCTAAGAAAATGCAGTGTGTGCATGTGGAGGGGCTAATCCCAGTGAGATCTCCCAAGGTCTACCCAATAGCTTCCTTGTGATCCCTCAAGACTTGCGTAAGCTTGTCTTCTTGAGTGGTGGAGAGATCACTGGCTATGATTACTGGTTGAGCTTCTCCTTCCCCCAAGAAAATGTATTTGAGATGTGGAGGAAGAGGCTTTAGTTCTTCAGTGGGTGGTGCTTGAGCTCCTTCAGGAGGATCACCTGAAATAGCAAATGCTTTGGCACAAGAACAAACATCATATCCAGAAATTTCACTTGAAATCAATGCTTTACCCAAATCAATTGTTTTCTCATTTGTTCCAAAAAGTTCAAAATCCTCACTTGCACACTTTGTGCACAATTCACCTTTTTCAAAACAATTTTCACAAGTTTCAAGGCTCAAGTCATTGTCAATGACACTAGAGGGATTTAAGCCTTGAAACCACCCTTCTACCTCATCCTCAACCAATTCATCAATAATATCAACAGAAAAAATAAAATGAGACTCAGATGGGTGTTTCATAGCTTCTTTAAGACAAAAACGAGCCTTGAGATCACCACATTCTAGGTCCAAAGTACCCGCATACACATCCACCTTGGCCTTAGCGGTTTTTAGAAAAGGTCGGCCAAGTATAAGTGTATGTTGGTCCAATGGTACCTCATCATTGGTGTCCAATACATAGAAATCAACGGGGAAAATTAATTCATTTACCTTGACAAGTACATCTTCAAGAATTCCCTCCGATTTTTGGACACTTCGGTTTGCAAATTGAAGAAGCAAACTGGTTGGCTTGAGTTCGCCAAAGTTAAGGGCTTGATAGATGGCCTTGGGCATCACATTAATCCCGCTCCCAAGTCCGCAAGCGCGTCCTTGATGACCATTTTGCCCACCACGCAAGGTATAGAGAATTTCCCCGGATCTTGGAACTTACGGGGCAAGGAGGGAGATAGCATGGCAACTTCAACTTGAGACTTTGCCTCCTTGATCCTCCGCTTGTGAGTGCAAAGTTCCTTGAGGAACTTGGCATATTTCGGAACTTGTTGGATAGCATCCAAGAGGGGAATATTGACTTCCACCTTCTTGAATGTCTCCAAGAGATCTGGGTCCACTTCCGCTTGCTTTTTCTTGCTTCCCCTAATGAGTTGGGGGAAAGGCAAGCACCTTGGTTGGGCCTCCTCTTCCTTTTTGCCCTCCTCCTCCTTTTCCTTCTTGTCCTCCTCTTTGCCTTCTTCAACCACTACCTTCTCCTTCCCTTTGTCCTTCTTCTTGCCATCCTCTTCACAAATTTCCCTTTCCGGTAGAGTGGTTCCGGAGCGGAGGGTAATGGCATTGACGTCCCCCTTTGGGTTTGGGAACGGTTGAGCGGGAAGTTGCCCTCCTTGGGCATTTGAGGAAGATGCTTGAGCACTCTCCAATTGGAGGATCTTCCTTTGCAACTCGTTTTGTTGTTGAAAGAGGGCATCGGTTTGTTACTTTTGCTCCATAAGCAACTTGATGATTTGTTGCATGGCGGGGTTCTCCGCATCATTGGTTGGAGGAGGTTGAGGGTTTGGAGTGGTGTGTGGAGGGGCTAGAATTTGAAGAGGGGGTTTATTGCCGGTAAGTTGAGGTTGGGGGTTTGGTCTTTGGTGTGGAGCTTGGTATTTTGGAGGTTGTTGGTGGTATGGTTGGGAGTTAGAAGCTTGGCCATAGGTGGGTTGGGAGTATTGGTTTTGTTGGTTGTTCCCCCACCTAAGGTTAGGATGGTTTCTCCAAGAGGGGTTGTATGTGTTCCCCATGGGTGGATTATTTGGGTTGAAGGGGGGTCTATTGTTGAATTGGTGTGTAGCGGCCACCATGGTTGGATCATCCATGAGTTAGGGGCAAATGTCGGTAGGGTGGTCACTTGCGCATATGCCACACACTTGTTGGATGTCAATGGGTGGAATGGAAGGTGGCTTGTGATGGTTGAGTGCAAGTTGCTTCATGAACACCGAAATCTCGTCCAACTTCTTGTAAACCCCATTGGACTCCATATCAACTACTTCATTGACCCCTTTCGAACTACGAGCATCCCTTGCTCCGAATTGTTGGTAGTTCGCCGCTATGGTCTCAATCAACTCCCTAGCTTGGGTTGGAGTCTTGTTCATTAGAGCACCCCCACTTAAGGAATCAATGGTGCCTCTATCCGCCGGGTTGAGTCCCTCGTAAAAGTATTGGATCAAGTGATTTCCTTGAATTTGGTGGAATGGACAACTAGCCACCAATTTGTTGAAGCGTTCCCAATACTCATAGAGTGTCTCCCCATGTATTTTCCGGATTCCACATATTTTCTTCCGGATGGAACTAGTTCTTGATGCGGGAAAGTATTTCTCCAAAAATACCCGCTTCATGGTGAGCCATGAGTTAACTGGCCCGTTGGGTAAGTTGAGCAACCATTGCTTGGAGGCTCCTTCCAAGGAGAATGGGAAAGCACGGAGTTTCACCAAATCCTCATCCACTCCTTGAGGTCGGAGGGTGGCACAAACGATGTGGAACTCCTTGAGGTGTTGGTTGGGGTCTTCTCCTGCTAGCCCATGGAACTTAGGGAGCCAATGGATTAAAGCCCCCTTGAGTTCGAAATCGGCCTCCGCTTGGGGGTAAATGATGCCGAGGTGTTGTTGAGTGAGATCGGGAGCCGTCATCTCCCGGAGTGTGAGCTCGTGATCACCCATGGTAGAGCTTTCACCTGAAACACTAGCGGAAAAATCAAAAGGTTCCGGACCGAAAAAACTATCTAAGTCACTACTAACACTAGCACCTTCACTAAATGATTGAGTAGGGAAAGCGAGATTATGCTCTATGTCCTCAACGCCGCCAATCCTCCTAGAACGCCTTAAGTTCCTCAAGGTCCTTTCGATCTCGGGATCAAAACGTTGAAAGGATGGATCGTTGTGCGATCGAGTCATTCATAGAGAGCATGTAAAGTAAAAACAACCTATAAAACTAAATATTGCAGAAAAATTCAAAACTAAATAGAAAAAGTGCAGAAAATTATTGTATTTTTGTGTTTTTGAGTAAGTGTAAGTATAAACTAGTAATAGATATGCAAGTAAAAGAAAATACTATAACTATGCACAATAATAAACTCTTAAGCCTTCCCGGCAACGGCGCCAAAAATTGATGTGTAGCTAAAAGCGTCGTTAACTCTTTTAGCTACAACCAACTTAGAGTTTAAGACAAGTTCCCAAAAAGTATTGAATTAATTAGCTATAGTAGTATAGCTAGTTAACTCAAGTCGTTTCCCAAAGAGGTCTTAAATCGTTGATTAAGTATGTATAGTATATGTAATGTTGGGATTGTGTAAGAGGTAATACAAGTAATGAAAGCAAGAAGTATTGATAATGCAAAAAGAGACTTGGTGTTGAGTTATGCACAAAATCACGTTTTCCCTATCCTAAACCTACATAAGCATTTTATCAAACACTTAAAATGCAATTTACACATGCTCAAGAATTACTAAACCAAATTGACTTTGATCAAAACCAAAATAATCTAATAACCCCAAGCACATGCAAATCTAATCCTTTATCAAGAATTATTCCCACTCTCTAAATGATTGAGCCAATGCATTGATCAACACATAGACCCATAAACCCCTAAACACAATTTAATCCCTTAATCAAGAAACCAAAATGCATTCAAAGCATAATCAAAATAAGCAAGTATGAATCCACACAAGCAAACTTTAATAGCATTTAAAAGCCCAAGAGAATGAGAAGCAAGAAAACAAATTAATAGTGAGTTTCAAGAGAAAACATAACTTTGGCAATCACCCAACACCAAGAATGAGAAAGCTACTCACACATAATCAAAGATAGCAAATGAAATAAAGAAATGGGAACCACAATCATGCTGGAAAATGAAAATGAAATTAGAATTAAACTTGAAGAAGAGTAGAATAGTGTAATAGTGTGCAAGACAAAAATGGAAAAACCTAGAGAGAAGTTGGAGCTTCTCTCTCTAAAAACCCTAGCCTAATTTAGAAATGAACTAGGAATGTTCTGAAGTGTGTCAGCCCAATCAGATAAAGGGGCCTTTCTACAAAAAGGGGAGTATGGACTAAATAGCAAAAACAGAAAAATTATAACTTGCTGTCACGCCCTGGTCGCTAGCGACCAAGCAAGCATAATGCTGGTCGCTAGCGACCAGTATCAGAAAAAGCTCGATTGCTGCAAAATTCTCCGGTTCCCCGTTTCGCTCGCTCAACGCTCCCGATGCTTCCGAGACTCAAAGTAGCTCCAGCCTAGGTCCCTGAAATACCAAAGCACTACCCAAACATGCATCAAAAGATAACAACGCTAAAGTCTACTTAAAACCTCAAAATGTAATGGAATTCCAAATCAACCACCAAAATACAAAATATGCAACAATGATGCAAACAACTACAATTAACACACTTAAGGAATGCAAGATGTACATATAAGGGCAGAGAATGCTCAGAATTTCGCATCCTATCAGGAGTCGTCGTTAATTCTCCGACACTTTGATCAATTTAGAAGATGAAAATGAATTTAACCGAATTAACTAAATCACAAGCTTGGTAGCTAGTGGAAGCTAACTCGGGTCGTCTCACAAGGAAGCTAGGCGTAGAGATTGGGATGGAAAGGGGGTTGGAAGCATTGACATGAGAATTAAAGAAAGCAAACAAGTAAAGAACAATAAACTAAAACATCCTAGCATTGGGTGAAACAATTGCATGGATTTCCTCTCCTTGGTTCTATGAAGCAATACATCAAACACCTAACATGCGGTCTAAATAAGTATGTAAAATACTAGCATCTACTCAACTAATTGCAACCATATAATCCTACGATCACAATCAATCAAGAATATGTTCAACCCACACACCAATCAATGCATCAATTGAACTAAACATCATGCAAGACCTAATCCCCAATCAAGAACCAATCTCTAAATGCTCTCTAGCCAAATAAGAATTAATTTCCCAATCAATAAATTAAATCCCTAATCAACTAACCCAATCATGCAAAGACATTCCCAATCAAGAATTTAATGCATGATCAACCACCTATCCTAAACACTCTTAATAATCCATACAAGCATTTTAGGAAAGGAAAAATAAAGCAAGAGCAATAAGAGAAGCATAATTAAATGAATGAACACATTAACATAAAAACCTCAAGAATCTCCATACAAGAGTGAAAACCCAATAATAGGAATTAAATCTAACCTACCGTCAAGAAATTATAATGAAAAAAATAGAAAATAAATGTTAAGATGAAAGGATGAGAAAATACAAGAGTTGGAGGCAATAGAAGTTGAAGATGGAGGGAAGAGATAGCTTCTCTTCCCCCTACATAATCCTAATCCTACTCTAACCTAAAACTAAGAAATGAAATGTGAAAATATGGTGTTCCCCCCCCCCCTTTTCCATTCTGAGATGGGCTTTTAATAGCCATACAGTGTAGCATAATGACTAAAAAACTCATGTACTAAACTTTTAGAAACATATCATGCTCACAAACCAATTCCTAGTACAAATAAAAACACCAAATGAATGCTCACAAAGTGAATGACTAGAAATCAGTGTCAATTAAGCACAATTAGCTACAATTTATGAATTGCTTGATGATTGAAATGAAAGTGCAATTAATACATAACAATGCACATCAAGACAATTAGTGCTAACTAAAATGCACAAATAAAGGGATCAAATAGCACACAATTATTGATTGGTGTATAAACAATATATACACCAATCAATAGCCTAAGCCTCCCCGGCAACGGCGCCAAAAATTGATCGGGAGAAATATCGGAGCGTCGTTTAGCTCTCCGGCACCCCGCTCAATTTAGAATGAGTTGAAATGTACGAAAACCAAATTGACTAGTCACAAGCTAAGTAGCTAGTGGAAGTCAACACGAGTCGTCTCTCGAGGAAGCAATTTCTATTGATCCACATACATGTAGGAGTTCAGATTAAACCAAGAACATGATCAAACACATTAGAATAGTAATCACAAGTATCAAAAACCTCATAAACAACCACACTAGGGTGAAAACCAAAAAATGCCAAGACAAGAGAAACTACTCAGCCATTAAATGAGAGAAACAAAATAACATTGATGAAATGAGCAAGAGTTAACAAGAGTTTTAAGAATCAAACCAAAAAATTAGAAGCAAAATGGAGAAGAGAGCTAAAATCCTAGAGAGAAGTTGGAGCTTCTCTCTCTAAATACTCTAACAAATGTAACAAGTGGGCCTAACTTAGGGTTGGAAAACGTCGCCAAGGACCTCTGACAAGAGGTATAGATACATGTCCCAAAATAGCAAAATATCTAGGGAATACTAAAAGGTACTAAATTGCAATTAAAAATTCTTGTCAGCACGACGTGGGCTCGCATGCGAGCTTGAAGTACTTCGCATGCGAGAAACAGGGGTACTCGCCGGCGAGCTCGGGGAAGCTCGCATGCGAGTTGCTTCAATTGGCTTCGGCTCTGGACTGCCTCCCCTTCGCATGCGACTCGGGATGGTTGGCCCGCGAACACTGCAGTTCTGCACTAGCTTTTTGCTCCCTTTCTTGTGCTCCAATCAACTTCCCAATCATATAAACACACTAAATGAATGCTCATGAAGTGAATGACCAGAAATAAATGTCATTTAAGCAAAGTTAGCAGCAATTTGTGAATTTCCTGATGATTGTCATGAAGAAACAATCAATGCACAACAAAGAGCATCAAGACAATTATTTCCACTAAAATTCACAAACAAAGGGATCAAAAAGCATGTGATTATGATTCTATCAGGTTTCCAAGGGAATTCAGGCAACGTTTGTATTGAGATTCCTTACGCGCGTAAGTGAAACGTTGTGTTTCAGTGTATGCCGTCGGAAGGGCATCGAAAATTCAAATTTTGAATCACCGAGGGTCTACCGACGGGATTTAATGAATTAGGGTTTAGGCGCCATGAGACGGTTTAATGAAACGGTTCGTTTCGATTGACCGTTGGAAACCCATCGGAAACCCCCCGGTATTGGTGAACTTAAACACAACACCGCTTCTCCTTCCTCCCTCAGCGCCGTAACACTCTTCTCTCACTCTCTCTCTCTTGGCCGCCAGCCTTCACGCCGCCATTGCGCCGCCGTCGACGGTGGTTTCCAAAAAAGGAGACCACCATCTTGCTCACGATGAGTAGACCTCCATTTCTAACCGATTGGTTTATTTGTTTGGTATATGTTTTTAATTTATTTTTCCAGAACAGAGTCGCCGCGAACCACCCCGCCGCTGCCTCGTCTGCCCCACTGCCGCCTCCTCTGCCCCACCGCAGCCGCTGTGTAAGTGTGGTTCGCTGCGCAACCACCACAGCCGCCGCTGCCCACTACCGCCGTTGTCACCACCATTGCCGCCTCTGCTTGGACCTCCGCCGTTGCTGCCAACACTATCGTCGCCGCTGCCGCTGCCTTTACTGCTCCGTCAAGGTAAGTGTTTTTAATTTTTTAATTTATTAAATTTTTTAAGTTAAAATTGATAAATTGATAATTAGGATAAAATTAAATTTTGATAAATTAAAATTGAAAAATCTTTATTTGATAAAATATAATTGAGTGAATTTTGGTAAACTAATTTCATAAAATATATTCCATAAAGTACAATACATGATTAATAAGAGATTTAGTGGAGGGGCATACACAATTTCCCGTCGCTTGTGAGACTGGAACAGGTCGCGTCGCTGGTTTGAGCTAGTGATCAGACTTGTTCCAATCTCGAAGCGACGGGAAAAGTGTTAGGTCCTCATCAATCAACAACGAGAAAAATTAAGAAAGTTAGATCAATTAATTAATAAGCAAAGATCAATTAAAATTTGTATGTATACTTGAAGAGGGGCATACATAATTTCCCGTCTCTTGTGCGATTGGAACATGTCGCGTCCCTGGTTTAAGCCAGTGATAAGACTTGTTCCAATCTTGAAGAGATGGGAAAAGTGTTAGGTCCTCATCAATCAACGAGAAAAATTAAGAAAGTTAGATCAATTAATTAAGCAAAGATCAATTAAAATTTGTACGTATACCTGAAGAGGGGCATACACAATTTCCCTTCTCTTGTGCGATTGGAACATGTCGCGTCCCTGGTTTGAGCCAATGATCAGACTTGTTCCAATCTCGAAGAGACGAGAAAAGTGTTAGGTCCTCATCAATCAACATATATAGTGGTATAATAAGAATTTTTATTTGTTGGAAAACTTGACCAAAATGATTGATATTTGTTTATTGTTATGTTTGATGATAACTATGCTGATATAATAAATCAATCTCACGATGATATATGATTGTTGTATAGGATGATTGGTCTATGTTATGATATTGATGTTCAAATTACATATGTTAATAAGAACCTTAGGGTAGATGACTTTGACTGAGACCGGTCCTTATCTCCGGCAATTGATATATATTGGTGGGGAACTTTGACTGAGACCGGTCCTTATCTCCGGCAACTGATGAGTTATTGGTTATATATAGGTGCACTCTGTCGAAATTAGGTTAACTGAATTTTTTGATACTCAAAATGTGTTTAATAAAAACTTATATAATAAAGAGATATTAATGTAAAATATGTTTAATGAAATTTCCAACAATGCATTAGGTTGCTACACTGTAAAACACACTATAATGTCTCATGCGGATCGGTAGTGGATGAACGATAGGCTTCATCATAATAGAGGCGGAATTAAACCATCGTTCATTAGTGGTCTCGATACGTTTATGGGTGTTGCATGTAGAACTGAAGAGTACATTGCAGAGGGTAAGATAAGGTGTCTGTGTGCCAAGTGTAGGTGTCGGACACTTTCAGAGATTTATAATGTAAAGGTTCACCTTATGCAGCATGGTTTTAAAGCAGACTATTATGTGTGGACCCATCATGGGGAGGAAATTACGGTAGAGGAACATGGTGGATCGGGAGTCGGTGAAAGTAGTAATCTTGTTGCATGACAAGAAAATTTGAATTGTTACGAGCAGATGATTTTTGACGGATACATCCTTGAGAGAAGAGAAATTCCTGAACTGGTTGAGGAAGTCCCTAATCAAGATGCACAAAACTTTTTCAGACTACTAGATGCTGCACATCAACCTTTATGTGAAGGTTGTGTTCATTCAGAACTATCCTTAGCGATTCGAATGCTTAGTATTAAGTCTGAGGGTAACCATAGTTAGAGTTCATTTTACCAGTGGGCAGATTTGATACGTGAGCTTAGTGTTCAACCAGATTGTATCCCAAAAGACTTTTATCAAGCTAAGAAGGTTGTAAGTAAATTAGGATTGTGCGAGGTGAAGATTGATTGTTGCGTCAATGGGTGTATGTTGTACTACAAAGATGATTCAGAGCTTACACAATGCAAGTTTTGTGATGAACCTAGGTATAAACCCAAACGTCGTGGCAGTCATAGGTCTAAGGAGGTTCCTCAAAAAAGAATGCATTATTTGCCTCTTATACCTAGGCTAAAACGATTGTATGCCTCCATGAGTTCTGCTCCGCACATGAGATGACATTTTGATAATCAAAGGTTTGATGGTGTGATGACTCATCCGTCGCATGGGGAAGCATGGCGACATTTTGATCAAATGCATCCTGAATTTGCCGCGGAGCCTCGAAATGTGCGCTTAGGTTTGTGTTATGACGGATTTACTCCCAACAGACAGTTTGGTAAGCCTTACTCTTGTTGGCCGGTTGTGATAACACCGTATAACCTACCTCTTGAAATGTGTATGAAAGACCCATACTTGTTCTTAACATGTATAATCCCCGGTCCAAATAACCCAAAAGCAAAAACTGATGTGTACCTCCAACCATTGATTGATGAGTTGATTGAGTTATGCAATGTGGGTGTTATGGTGTACGATATTTCCTCCAAGCAAAACATTCTGATGAGAGCAGCATTAATGTGGACTATCAACGACTTCCCCGCATATGGGATGTTGTCTGGGTGGATAACACAAGGAAAATTAGCGTGCCCGGTTTGCATGGCTGACACCAAGGCATTTACCTTGAAGTATGGAGGAAAGAACTCGTGGTTTGATTGTCACCGGAGATTTTTATCAGATGATCATCCATATAGGCGTAACAGGTACGGTTTTAAAAAGAACACAATCGAAAGAGATCCACCACCGGTAAGAATTACTGGTGAAGATTTATGGGAGGAGGTAAAATATATACCCAAGATCACAGAAGTTGGTCAGCAAGTGAAACCACAGGGGTATGGGAGAGATCATAACTGGACCAAACAAAGCATATTTTGGGAGCTTCGATATTGGAAGGATCTATTGGTCTGTCATTGTCTAGATGTGATGCACATAGAAAAGAACGTATGGGACAACATAATGCACACAGTCATGGATACTGATCGGACCAAAGACAATATAAAGGCAAGATTGGATGTGGCTGAGTACTGCAGACGACCTGAGTTAAATTTGCAGGATCTGAGGGATAGACGTGTTTGTAAACCGAAGGCGTCATATTCATTAACCAAGACTCAGAGAGAATCAGTTTGCAAATGGGTAACAGAGCTCAAAATGCCTGAGAGTTATGCCACTAACTTTGGGAGATGTGTCAACCTTGGTCAAAGTAAGTTTGTCGGCCTTAAGAGTCACGACTGTCATGTCCTTCTAGAGAGCTTGCTTCCTATAATGTTTAGGGAGTTGCCCGACCATGTTTGGAAGCCATTGACGGAGTTGAGTGAATATTTCAAAGACTTATGTGCGACAACACTCAAGGTAGATGATCTTATCACCATGGAAGCGAATATCCCCATGATTCTGTGCAAATTAGAGAGGATTTTTCCGCCTGGATTCTTTAACTCGATGGAACATCGTCCAATTCACCCGGCATATGAAGCGAGGGTTTGTGGGCCGATGCAATATAGGTGGATGTACCCATTTGAAAGAGAAATGGGAGTGTATAAGCGGACTGTGAAGAACAGAGCACAGGTGGAGGGTTCAATTTATCAAGCATACTTGGCAAAAGAGACATCAAATTTCTGCTCATATTACTTCAAGGATAATGTCCAGTCTCGCAGAACAAGGGTTCCCTGCAACGATGATGGAGGAGATAGTGAAATGTACCCACCTCTTTCAGTCTTCAATCAACCAGGCCGAGCTACTAGTCAATCTGTGGATCGATGGTTGACGATTGAGGAGTGGAATTCCGCACACCTCCACGTGTTGCTAAATTGTGACGAGGTCGCACCATATCGAAGGTAAAATAACAATCTTTACAACCTAATTCTAAAACTATGTAAATAAAAGTTCATCTAATCTAGTGTTATTAATAAATGACAGGTACTATGAACAAATTCATGGGAGGATTCTCTTCAACAATTTCTGGCATGGTTCAAGGGCTATGTAGGTGACCGTAATAAATCCTTTAAATGTATTGAAATTTTCTTCATCGCCTTGGGTAACAAATCATTTGTTTTTGTGAACAATATACGTAGGTACAATATCCCTCATATAGGGTAACTGACCAATTTTTGCAAGATATAGCTTGGGGACCAAAAAATAAAGTGCACAGTTGGTCAATATACTATGTGAATGGATTCAAATTCCACACTGTAGATTGGGGAAGGGAGAGGAACTCATATAATTGTGGGGTTTGTGTCAAAGGAGATGCTGGAGAAGGGGAACGAGATTGGTATGGTACAATTAAAGAGATCTTAGAGTTTGAATATGTCGGGTTACCAATTAAAAGAATTATGTTATTCTATTGTGATTGGTATGACCCACAACGCCCAACTGGAACTCGATCTCACACTCAGTACAAAATAACTGAGATTAATAGTACACGGCGAGAGCAGCGCTTTGATCCTTTTATCTTTGCTCAAAATTCTCGTCAAGTGTATTACTTATCTTACCCTGGAAAGTGTAAGTCGAAATGGAGGGTCGTAAGAAGAACAAAACCAAGAGGGCGAGTTGAATATGATAACGAATCTGTTTTCGACGACCAAGCTTAACAAGTTGATGACCAGTTCCCACGATGGTTGATTACTGACACTACCATGCCTCCCAACCTTTTATCCGATACAGGTGAAGTTGATATTGTTGAGAGTCCATCACATATAGTACGAAGCGAACCCCATAATAGTGAGAGTGAGGATGAAAGTGAAGAAATGGAAGGATCCGAGGATGAAGATGAAAGTGAAGATTATGAAAGTCACGGTGAAGAAGATAACGACCGATGAAGTCTTCAAGTGTATATATATATTATAATTGTCTAGGAGATATCAAGAAATGTTTACAATTAACAAGTTTACAAAATATTATTTTACAGATACATATGGCACCATGCGGACGAGGTCGTTCCAAGAAGGACGACCCGCTGAGGATTCGAGGTTCCTCGTCCTCAGACGCAGCACAGACTACTCCCACTGATCCTCCAGAGACTGTTGTCACCCCACCCGCGTCGGTACCTGGCCCATAGTCAGGGGTTATTGGAGCTGCTCCAGACCACCCTGTAGTCACTGCTGATAGAAGCCACCCCGTTACTGGTGATGGGAGTCAGCCCAACGATACATCTTATCGTTATCCAGTGGGACAGGAGCCCACTCGGACCAGATGGGATGGCAAGAATGGGTAAGTTTTAAAAATTAATTTCACTATCATGGATAAACGATATTTTTACTAATTTGTAATTTAAATTCATAATGTTTTATTTTTTGTAGTTGGATCCCGTTTAAGGATGGAGCTCACAAGATGTCGGAGATCAAGACGCAACTAAGTTAAACTCTTGATAGACTTCTAGATTTAACTTACACAGGTGTAAGAATAGAACATTAAAGAACTAGAAGATTTTTTACAAAGTTTTCTTTTTAGAAGGTGAAGTCTTTGTGAGAGAAATTTTTCTATGTTTCAAACAGATTTTCAATTTGGCAGCGTTTCAGCACTTTGATTCAGTCAGTTTCTCTCTAGTTGTTTAGACAATTCTTCTAGTATTTATAGAGAATGAATTTACTGATGTTTGAAAGCTTTTTGGTGTTGATGTGACCTCAGTCCTAGGTTTAGAACGGCTCCCTGCACTATCAACGCAAATCCTGTAACTTTTCAGAGTTTGCACAGTGCAGAGCTTCCAATGGTTGCTTGAGAATGTTCTGAGCTTGTTGATAACTTTCCTTGCGGTTTGAGTCCTGAGACTTGATCACATCCAGATGGTGCCTTCTGAGAAGAGTCAGCCTTCTGAGTCAGAGTCCTTCTGAGACCCAAAATTCAACACTGCCTTCTAACAGGCCTTTTTAGATTTTGAAAAATTGTTCTTCACTCAAGCATGCGTTTTCACATTGTAGCTTATGAGTCACCCTTTTTGGGTTCTTCTAAGCCTCAGATTGATCTTTCGTTTTGAGGCTACTTAGCAAATTTTAGGACATATCCAGTTGGATTGTTCTTCTTAAGATTTTAGCTTTCTGAGAACCACTTAGCACACACATTAGATTTTTTCAATCAAAATCTTTACTATCGACTTCAGATTATTATCATTAAAATATTTTAGTTCTGTAAAAGAAATTTTTAAATTATAATTTCTCTTAGAAGGGTTTTGGAGCTTACAATCTCCCCTTTTTGATTATAACAATTTAAGTGCAATGTAAATATTCTGTTTGATATGTGGAGAAGTCTTCTGATTAAGTTCAGAAGTTACTTCCTTCTTCTTAGAAACTAACGTTAGCTTTTGAGATGTTGGGATTGTTTTCTTAGAAGCTTTTCTCAATAATAAACAGATAAGAGATATGCACAGAACTACTGAGAATGCATTGTATTTCATTTAATCATCATGAAGAATTACAAATTTCTTAGAAATACATATTACAAAAAATATAATGACAATATGCCAAAAAAAATAAGTAATGAAAAATTACAACAATTTTCATACTCCCCCTGATCAACTGCCGAATTGAATCAAATTAAAAACTAGATAACTTGTAGACAAGTGGAATACCTAGGTCGTTTTCCCAAGGAACTCAAGAAATGAAAAGTGATTATGCAAGGTTAGGTTTGGGGATTTTAGCATAGAATTTCAGAAATGAGAAAATTCAAACAGGATTTTAATCAAATAGGTAGAAGACACTAGCTCAAGGAATTCGAATTGTAAAGCATATATCATTGATTCATTATCCTCTCATGATCCTTTAAGGAATTAAATTGAATTTCAAATCCAAATTCAAATCTAAATTTAGATCAAGTCTTATGAAAATCTTCAAACATTCATCTTAACACACTTGAATTAAATCTGAAATCTCAAAACCTAACTCAAGGTATCAAGATTGAAGCTCAACAATTCAATTCTCTAGATCAGAAATCTCTAAATCTAGATGTTCTCTCAACTTAAGTTTATTGATCAATAACTCAGAAATCTCTAGAATTATTAATCAATTGGATTCATAATTCAAGAATTAGAAAATCTTCATAATTCTTGAATCATAAATCAAGAAGAGGTGAGAAGAGAGAATTCGAAATTCTTGAATGAATCATGAAAGAAATGCAAGAATACCTCAATCACATAGCTAATCTCAATATCTTTTACAATCCTCCATCCTCAAGCTAGCTATGAGCTTAGTTCTCCATGATCATGGAGAAATCAGCAAGAAGAAAATGGGAGAAGAGAGAAAAACGAAAATGAGAGAAACTAGAGAGAAAATGTAATTCTAAAACTTGAATTGTAAAAAAATGAATGTAAAGTGTTCCCTCCAAGTCTGATGTAGGACTTAAATAGACATAAAAGAAGGTGGAAATGTCTAAAAAGCCCATACACTAAACAATTACAACACATAAGGCAAGGGTACAATGGACAATGCACAAAATTATGAAACTTAAGGCAACACAGCAAGGCTCAGCTTCTGCCCAAAATATTGCAACCAATATCTGAAGCCTATAATGGATGCTTCTGCCCTCGAGCCCTGAAGCAAAGTTGTATCTCTGTGTCTTAGCTTTCCATAGCCACCAAGATCATCCAATTCCAGTAAGTATAGCTCCAGATATAAGCAAAATACTGACTGCTGCTCCAGATTGCTGTCACATTCGCTGCAGCAACTTTGAGTCAACTTTTGAGCTTATTAGAGACTTCAATTGCTTTCGAGCTCTGAAGATGAAATGAAGCCTTGTGCCTTAGCTTTACAATGCAACTGAAATGGAGTGATTTCATTATCTGTAGCTCCAGCTTTGGCTTATGCAACACTTGCTGTCCAGGATTGCTGTCCAGAATGCTGCAGCAAGATTGACTCAACTTGAAGCTCCAATTTGGAATCCTTATGGTCCGAATCAGCTTTCGAGTTCTTCATCAACTTTGTAGACCTGTGTCTAAGCTTTCCAAAAAGACAAAGAACACAAAATTCTAATTTCTAGAACTCAAGTTATAGGCAAATTACAGAATAGTGTCACAAAGCACGAAATGCTGAGAAAATGCACAAAGTTCCAATCAAGTACCAAATGCCTAATATGATGCAAAAGTAGCTCATTCATCTCAAAAGTGGTCAAATTACATGCATACAAGAGGGAAATAATCAATACAATTATTGCTATATCACCCCCTAAGTCTTAGCCCTATTATCTACCTTGTGTCAAAATATTACATTACATTTTTCTCCCCCTTTGTTATCACAAAAAGGGTGTCAAAGATAAATACACCATCATAGACTAACTCCTAGCTAGGTCCTTCGAGCAATGTATCTCAGAAGCCTGCACATCTCGATAATGTGTTCTTTTGTTCCCGCGGTGGCAGGGGTTTCTGGAGGCATCTCACCAGAAAGGGTAGTAGCTTCGGGAGGAGGAGGAGGTTCTTGCGAGGGTCTTCTGGCATTTTCTTCCTCAAAAGCATCAAACATGTGATCACCCCTATGAGTAGTAGGGACAGTAGCGAAGGCTAGTGAACCATAAGGTTGCTCAGCTTCAGAGGGTGGAACCCTTGTCATAACAGGTTCAGAAGCTTCAAGGGGGAGAAGAAAACGGGGCATTTGATCAGTGGACTGTCATCACGCCAAAGATCCTGGTCTGTCCATCCATATAAAAATAAGGTCGATAGGATACAGAGGGGGGTGTATTGACCACATTACCCAGCTAAAAGTAGGGTTGATCATGGAGCCCGAGAGAGAGAACCAGGGTGTAGGGTTGGTGAAGCTCGGAGGAGCTATCTGAGTGATATCCACTGCTGGAACCTAGGTGTCCATCTGAGTGGAGGCCCCACTTCCAGATCTATCCAATGGACATTGGCTAACAAAGGTTTCAACTGCGGCTACGCCAGAAGCAGCAACAACGTCAATGTTTGCCTATGAACCTTGTCTAGTGTTGGCACCTACGGGCACTTGATTGCCTTCTGAAACATGTGTTTGCTCATGTTCTTGGACAGAGTCAGAAGGTTGCTTCTCAACCTCAGAAGTTGGTTCCACACCAGAAGGAGGTGTCTGTGGTTCTACTTCTGCTTCAATCAGAGCGACCAACTCTTCTTGTTGTTGTTGTTGTTGATCTTCCTTCTCTTGAGGGTTTTCTTCTGATGTGCCCTCAACGGCATGTTGAATTTCCTTCATCCTCTCAGCAAGGTTCTGAGGAGGAACTTCAGCCGCTTCAGAAGCAGTTGCTTTTGAAAGAACGACCCCGGTACTCCCTATCTGAGATTGTACTCGAGGGGTTCTGAGAGAGCTCCCAACATCATCTTCTCGTTTAGCCAAGTGATATTGAGACCCATCATCTTGAGAGGAGGGAGAATCATCTTCATTTCTCCCTACCCTTTCAGCATCATTCCTTGGGGGTGAGACTTCCTTAGAAGGAGTGGTCTGAGCCTTCTCCTTCTTCTGGCTCTCAGAAGATTCAACTTTCTTTTTCTCCTTCTCAACCTTAGAAGGTTGAGTAACTTTTTTTGAGGCAATCCTCACCTTCTTAGAAGACTTGCCGGTCTTAGAAGGTTTGGAAGCCTTAGAAGCTTCCTTCTCCTTGGGGGAAGCCTTCCTTCTCCTTGGGGGAAGCCTTCCTTCTCCTTCAGGTTTATCATCGATCTTGATCGAGTTGAAGGTGACGATCATGAATTTGTTGTTGTTGAAGATATACTCGAAAGCATCGAGCGGCAGCTTCTGATCCATGAATATCTAAGTGAGAAGGCTTCTATAAGGGAGGCTGGTTTGCTTCCTCTTGGGGTTCGCCTGATGGATGATGTAATTGATCATGAGGTGTCTGAAGTTGACTTTCCTCTTCTTCATTAGGTAGTAGAGCAGGCAGACGTCCATCATCATCATATTCCTTAAGTCCCCAATTCGAGGGAGGAGGGTGTATTGAATCACTAAGAAGACCATCCTTGCACCCATAGTCAAATGGGGTACCTTTACCCCACTCAGAGGCACTTTAGTCTTGCTTGTGAGTGTTTTGACTATTTGCTCTTCTGAGTCATCTTCCTGTTTGAACCAATCCTTGTCGTCTGCGATGATTTCACCAGCATCATCAGTCCCGAAGATGCGTGAGATGTCGGAGGTGGTGAAACGGATGACATGGCCAGCGACAGAGCTTCTTGTTCCCCTGTTTGTCTCCAGTTGCACTTGGGAATAGAAGGCTCGTACCTCATTCGTGTAGCATACCTCCTCGATAGATAAGAGTCGAGCCCAACCAGCTTGGCCATGGAAAGAGACAACTTCAAAGAGAGATATCTAAGAAGTCACGAGCTTTATCAAGCCTTCGAAGACATGTCTTCTATAACTGTTGAAAAGGCTGAACTAGCCTTATTAGAGTTACAAAAGACAAATGAACTTCTTACTTCGGATCTGGTAAAGATGGTCAATGGTGGGAAATGCTAACCCTTTTACTTGGAGGTCAAAGACCATACAAAGATAAAAGTGGTTTAGGATATGAAGAAGTTTTTGAACCCCATGACCTTGATCCATCTTTAAATCAGACACCTCGCCTGTGCATAACTTGTTTCAAAGAGGGACATGGATCTAAGAACTGCCCCATGCTTGAAAAAGAAAACACTTATCTGCCTCAGAAGGCTAAGAGAAATAAAAAATCTCAGAAAGCTAAGTCTTCTCAGAAGACCAACTCTTCTTAGAAGGGTAAGACTTCTCAGAAAGCAAAAGCTTCTGTAAAGGGTAAAGAAAAAGCTTCAGAACCATATCCCTAAGAAAAACAGACAACAAAAGGTCAAGAAAGCTAACAAGAAAGGACCCAACAAGGCATGGGTACCTAAACTTATTAACTTTGTGTTTGTAGGTGCATCAACAAGCACTGTTCCACCACCAAGATAAGCAGTGGTACTTGGACAATGGCTGCTCAAGGCACATGACTGGAAGCAAGCACTGGTTCAGAAACCTCAGGCCTAAGAAAGGCGGAACTGTACGCTTTGGTGATGGAGTTAAGGGAAAAGTCACTGCAATAAGAGATGTTGGTAAGGACAAGTCTTACCAAATCTCTTATGTTCTCTTGGTTAATGTTTTAACACACAATCTATTAAGCATTAATTAGTCAATTCTATGACAAAGGTTTAAAGGTTGAGTTTTATGCCAAACATTGTCATGTGATTAATCTCACTAACAGCAAGATCGTTCTAGAGGGAAAACGAGCTGGTAACATCTACGTTATCCATCTAGATGATCTAAAGGATCAAAATGTGAAGTGTCTTGTCTCTGTCTAAGACGACAAGTGGCTTTGGCATAAGAAACTTGGTCATGCCCACATGAAGCTTCTTCCTGAGCTCTCTCAGAAATGTCTTGTAAAGGGCCTTCCCAATCTCAAATATCAGAAGGATGCTACCTGCGACTTCTGTGAAAAGAGAAAACAGACCAAAGCTTCTTTTCCTAGCAAAAGTGGGGTCTCTACCAAGAAACCACTTGAACTTCTTCACATGGATCTCTTTGGACCAACTAGAACGGCTTCTCTCTCTGGAAAACACTATGGTCTTGTCATAGTGGTTGATTATTCCAGATTTACATGGGTATTCTTTCTAGCATCTAAGGAAGAAACATTTGAAAAATTCAAAACCTTTGCGAAAAGAGTTTCAATTAAAAAGGATTCTCATATTCATACCATACGTTCTGATCATGGTGGTGAATTCGAGAACCATGCTTTTGAAAAGTTTTGTGAAAACTTGGGCATTGCTCTTGAATTCTCTTCTCCCAGAACTCCCCAGCAAAATGGAGTGGCTGAGAGAATGAATCGAAGCCTCCAAGAGATGGCTCGAACAGTGCTCTAAGAAAGTGGGCTTTCTAAAGGTTTTTGCGCTGAAGCTGTAAACACTTCATGCTACATTTAGAATCGTGTCTTTCTGAGACCAATTATGAAGAAAACACCTTATGAGCTTTGGAAGAACAAAATACCCAACATATTATATTTTCATATTTTTGGTTCCTCATGCTTTATACTCAACACAAAGGACAAACTTGCCAAGTTTGATTCTAAATCCGATGATGGAGTATTCCTAGGATATTCCTCTGTCTCTAAAGCTTTTAGAGTGTATAACAAGAGGAGTAAATGTCTTGAAGAGACAATTCATATTAAGTTCAAAGAACTTAGTAAGGACATGTCTCAGAACGTTGCTGATTTAGAAGATGAATTTGAGAAACTCAACATCTCTTCTAAGAAAGCCGAAAAGGAAACTCTTAAGGATAATGAGAATGATCTCCAACCTATGGAAAAATCATCTCCATCTAAAGAAAAATCTAAAATCATCATTGAAGCTCCAGAACCTGGTGAATCTACTTCTCCCATCGAAATGGAATTTAGAATCTCAGAAGGACAAGCTTCTGATGACTCAGAAAGAGAACCTTCTGCGCCACACTCTCAAAACCCTATTCCTAAGGGGTATAAAGGTTCAAGAGACTTGAAAAACATCTCTCAGAATGAGGGTTTTGGTAATCCTGAGCAAGGTGTGAGAACCAGAAGGAACTACACAAATCTTGCTATGGTTTATGAACTAGAACCATAATCCATAGAAGAGGCGTTAGATGATCCTAGCTGGGTAAATGCCATGCAAGAGGAACTAGACCAATTCGAGAGGAATCAAGTTTGGAAATTAACTCAGAAACCCAAAGGCAAAAGTGTCATTAGGACTAAGTGGGTGTTTCGCAACAAACTTGATGAAAAAGTTCTAGTCGTGAGAAACAATGCCAGATTGGTTGCTCAAGGGTACAACCAACTAGAAGGGATAAATTATGATGAAACCTTTGCTCCAGTCGCAAGATTGGAAGCTATAAGGATGTTGCTAGCATTCGCTGCACACAAAGGTTTCAAACTCTATCAAATGGATGTTAAATCCGCCTTTTTGAATGGATACCTTTCTGAGGAAGTTTATGTAAAACAACCTCCTGGGTTTGTGAATGATTCATTCCCAAAACACGTATTTAAGCTCACAAAGGCTCTTTATGGTCTAAAACAAGCTCCTAGAGCTTGGTAAGATAGATTGAGCTTTTTCCTGCTTAAGAACAGGTTCTCAAGAGGAAAGGTTGACACAACCCTATTTACCCTCTCAGAAGACTCTAGCTTCTTGATTGTGTAAATTTATGTTGATAACATAATTTTTGGCACAACCAATGAACACCTTTGCAAATAATTCTCTAAGCTTATGCAAGGAGAATTCGAGATGAGCATGATGGGAGAATTAAAATTCTTCTTAGGATTGCAAATCAAGCAAGAGTCAGAAGGGACATTTATACATCAAGAGAAGTACACAAAAGAACTTCTGAAGAAGTTTCTGATGGATTGTGTCAAGCCCATGAGCACCCCCATGCATCCTTCTCAAGTCATTGACTTGGATGAAGATGGTGAGAAAGTCTCAGAAAGCAATTATCGAGGCATGATTGGCTCAGTTCTCTATCTCACTACCTCTAGACCTGATATCCAACTAAGTGTTGGTATCTGTGCTAGATTTCAATCTAAACCAAAACAATCGCACTTAACTGTTGTTAAAAGAATTCTACGGTATTTAAGTGGAATTACTAATCTTGGTCTTTAGTACGAGAAAGGTTGTTCTTCTGATGTTGTAGGATATTGCGATGCTGATTATGCGGGAGATAGGATAGATCGCAAAAGCACAAGTGGCTGTTGCTGTTTCTTTGGGAAATGCTTGATCACTTGGTCTTGCAAGAAGCAAAACACCATTGCATTATCAACCGCGGAAGCTGAGTACGTGTCTGCAGCAAATTGTTGCACTCAGATTCTTTGGATAAGGAATCAATTGCAGGATTATCAACTAAGGTATGAGAAAACTCCCATTCTCTGTGATAATACAAGTGCAATTAACTTAGCTAAGAATCCAATTCAGCATTCTCAATCTAAGCACATTGATATTAAACATCATTTCAAACGCGGATCATGTGCAAAAGGGTGATGTTGAAATCAAATTTGTAAATACTAAGGATCAAATCTCAGATATATTTACAAAACCCTTACCCGAAGATCAATTTAATGTTTTGAAGTGGCTTCTAAATCTAAGACATTTCTAAGTAGCTATGTATTGAAAATAATTTCATAGAAACTCCCTTTAGTCCTAGACTAGAATCTGAGACACAAAAACTAGATTAGCTTCTAGGCAATATAAGCAAAAACTGAAGAAACACTTTCTGAACTAAGAACATTTTTCAGAAGACTACCTCTCTCAGAAAGGATAGCTTCTGGAAATACTTTTCAGAAAGATTATATCTCAGAAGGATCGCTTCTCCCAGAAGGATGCCTTCCGAGAAGTTACCAAGGGTAACTTTTTGGGCAACGGCTAGTTTCACTAGCTATAAATACGCAAAGGCCTGCTCCATTGGAGCACTTTGCTTTCCTAATCTTGCCCAAACTCTGCCATTTTCATCCCTCAATCTATCTTTAGCTATCTCTCTTTCTTTCTCATCTTTTCTCTCTCCTCACATCTTCTCTTCTCTCTTATCAATCTCTCTGAACTTTAAAACTTCTCCAAAAACCAAATGGCCAACCTTAGCGAAATCAAGGGGATGCTAAGGAATAAGATTACTGAAGTTACTGAGGACATCCTCTATGAGGATGAGAAGATGCAAAGTAACTTCAAGAACTCCTTCCTCCCACGAAACATAGCCACTGACAGAGTACTTCCGATCAGCATCTACAATCAAGTGGATGAGCTCCAAATCTATTTGCACAAACAACCAGGATGGGGTGTGATGATGTATACAGCAGAAGTGTGCTACCCCAATCTAGTTAGAGCCTTCTGCTCCCAGGTAGAACGGTCCACTAACAAGGGGCTGAAAAGCATTGTCTCAGAACACAAAACCTGATTCTCTTCCTCTGACATCAATCTGATTTTCAACACTACAAATGGAGGCGCTGTGATTGCCGATGACAGCGGGTGGTACAAGGATGAAGACGACTCTGAAGAAGAAATAGTCGCTCTTCTCACTGGAAATAGAGCTCTAGCTCTCAAATCTGTGAAGGTCCCAAACCTAACTCTAGAAGCAAGGGCTATCTTCTCAGTGATTCAGCATTCACTCCTCCCCAGAATTGGCGACATGAGGAATGTCATTATCATGGATGCAGCTCTCCTCTATCACATTCTGAAGAAGAACCCTATAGACTTCAGAAGAATGATGATAAATTACATCTTGCACCAAGCCCACCCCAAGCGTGCTCTCACAAGTTTACCCTATGGTAGCTTGTTGACTAAAATCTTCCAACACCTCTCTTTCCCCTCTTGAAGACTATGAATATGTCTTCAACAACAACAAATTCACTATGCCGACCTTTAACAACATAAAAAAGAAGAAGGTTCCGGAAACAAAAGCGGTTGGAAAGAAGGAAGAACCCAAGTCTTCTAAGGCTGCTGCTGGCTCCAAAAGGCCCTCCAGGGATGATAAAGGGAAAGACAAGGCTCCTGATCCCTCTCAGGAACAAGGGAAGAAAAAGAAGAAGGTGACCCACTCATCACCTACGAGGATCACAAGGAGCATGCCTTCTGAGGAAACTCATAAGACTCCTCCTAAGGAGCACGAAGAAACTGCCGCATACTCAGAAGATGCTGTGTCTGCTGAGAAACCTTTGATCAGAAAAAGGAAGGTTCCTACATATCCTGTTCTCAAGGTCCCAGATGTCCCAGCTGATAGTAAAAGAAAACGCGGACGACTGGTAAAAGTTTACTCTAAAACTCCTCCTTCTTTTATTAAAACTTCCTCTATTTCTACTCGATCTAAGACTAAGCTCCTTTATTCCTTGAACTATCAAGGAAAACAACATAAAGGAGAAGGTCTTTCTTCGAAGGCTTCTCAGAAATCATCTCAGCAAGGAGTTGAGACTCAAAAAGAGAAAAGCACTCCAAGGGAGATGGGCAAAGAACTCGTGGCAGTAACTGTTGCTGCTGAAGAAGAGAAGGAAGCATCTCACCACTCCTCTCCCTCTGGCAATATTTCCCCTACCCGAGCTGACATCCAAGGGCTAGGTGGAAATATTGTTGATTCTTCTTCTGAGGAAAAGGATGGAATAAGGTTCCGAGTGGAACACCGCACTCCTGATGTTGGGAGCTCTCTCAAAGAACCTAAGCCCAAGCAATCAGAAGGTGCAGAAACTGACCTTTTTGAGGCCACTACCACCGAAGTGGCTGGTGTAGATTCTGAGAAACTCTCTCAGAACATGGATGATATTCAGAAGGTAATTGATCAAACTTCTGACAACAGTCATTGGCACTGCCTCCTCCACCTCCACCTCCACCTCCACCATCTCCAACACAGCCTCAGCCAGATGCTGAGCATGTACACCAAGAAGAGGTACAACATCCCGAATCCCAACCCTCTTCTTCTCAGAAAGAACCAACTTCTGGTGTTGGTCATGTCTCTTCTAAGACCAACCAAGAACATGAGAAAACTCATGTCTCAAAACACACTGAAGTGCCAAGGACCACCAGCACTGGGCACTGACGCTACGGTGGCTTCTGGCGTTGCAGCGGTTGAGGCATTTGTTGCTCAAGGTTCTTTGGAAGGAACCCAGAAAAAGAAGGACTCTCAGAAGGAATCTGAGGTTCATCACTTTAATGTGATTGAGATCCCTCCGTCCTCCTTTGACCAACTTGGTCCCACCTTCTCCCTTATTGAATCCATGATCGGTTCTGGATTCCAATTGGGACGTATGATCCAAACTCCACCCTGTGTGCACTTCCGTCCATTCTTTGGCAAGTCTAAGAAGATGATGGCTATTGAAGCCATTTATAAGCAAATATCTACATTCAATCTCTCAAAAGATGCACAAACATCTGGAGCAATAAAGCAACCATCAGTAGCACAATCTTCTGGATTGGTAGTGGTTCCAGTTTCTGAGACTGCTAAAGTACAATCTTCTGAGCCTGAAGCAACAACAACTGGAGAAGAACCACAAGAAGAAGATCCCATTACTGCACATCCAATGAGGGACATCATTGATGAGGTACATGAGGCTGAGATCACTTGCCCCATTCCACCACCTCAACCCTCTTCTTCTTCTCAACCCGCTACAGCTTTCCCTGAGTTGCCTCCAGAATCTCCTGCCAATGCTGGACAGCAAGAACTACTGCTAGAAATGTGCAAGTTGCTGAGGTATATTGCTAGAAAGCAATAGTCTAAGTCTATGATGGTGTTTATACTGTAATAGCCATCCTTTTTTATATAACAAAGGGGGAGTAGATATTAGATAATATTTCGGCTTTGTGTAAACAATAGGCTAGGACTTAGGGGGAGTTTGTACTAAGGGGGAGCCAAACCAGTTTGTAACTTCATTTTATTCAATGAAAAATACTTCATTTTATTCAATGAAAAATATTGAATTTTTGGCATATTGGTTTTCTTTGGCATCTCATTATAATTAGCTTTGTATTTCTGAAACACATATATATATATAATTCAATGAAATACATGTTATTGCTTTGAAAACCACTCTGATAATCTCAAAACAGTTACTCTATTATCACTGATTATATCTGTTGATTATCAAGCCTTCTAAGAAAATAACACTGCATTCTCTCATAAAGCAATGTTAATTTCTAAGAAAGCAAAAGTGCATTCTGAGTAAGTGACAAACTTAATCAGAAAACACTATCTTCTTAAGCAAAATGATTATCCTAAGACTTAAGTTGTTATCATCAAAAAGGGGGAGATTGTAAGCTCTAGAACCCTTTTGAGAGAAATCTTTATATTTCTCTTTGATATACAAAAGTTTTAATGATAACAAATAAAGCCATAATAAAAATTTTACTTAAGAATTTGCTACATTCCTTGAGAAAGATCAAAACAACAACGAGTAACATTGAGATTCAATGACAAAATCAATGTGTTAAAGATATCAGAAAGGATGTCCAAAAAGCGCAAAAGGTGAAAGTGTGTTTCTGAGGAAGAAACTTAGTCGTCTCAGAAAGGTCTCAGAAGACTTCATCGACTAACGTTTCTCATAAGGGTCTTCCCTCAAAAGGGTTCATCTCAGAAGTCCATATACCTCTCAGAAGGTTGGTTTCTGAAGCAACCAAGTCTCCTCACTCAAAGGAATTGTAAACAGCTCAGAAAGCTCAGAACAACAAGCAACAACAGGCTGGATATATTGGAACTTGTGCACTATGCACGTCTGAAAAGTTCCACGATTTCCGCTGACTGTAGCAGGGAGTCGTTCTGAAGCTACCAAGAGAGAGACACAGCCCCATCAGCAAAGTGAAAGCTCTATTTTCGCTGGACTAAAACGCCTATATATATGAGATCAATTGCAGAGATTCGTGACGAGAATTTACAACGAAAAACCAACGATTAAACGTGTTGAAACTCTGCCTAATTGAAATCTCGTTTGCGAAAACTTAGAACTTTCTCAGAAAGACTTCTCAACTCGAGTTGTTCTTTATTTGTGAAAAATCTTCTAGCATTGTATTGGTTTAAATTCTTACTTCTGTAAGTTAAATCTAGAAGTCTACTAAGGACAAATTTTAGTTGTGTCTTAAATCTTAGTAGTGTTTTTCGAAAGAAAACTTCTTTGTAAAAACACTAAAGTCCTCCTTTGTTTGAAGGCATTTTAAGTCCTCGATTGTTTGAGGCAAGTTAAAGTCCTTAATTGTTTAAGGCAAGGAAAGTCCTCTAGTGTTTGAGGCAAGTTAAAGTTCTTAATTGTTTAAGGCAAGGAAAGTCCTCTAGTGTTTGAGGCAAGTTAAGTCCTCGGGTTGAGGTATCGAAAATCCATTTCAAGTTGTGAAGTGGTTAAAGTCCTTTAAGAGTAAAGACAATGTTTTCTAGGAAGACACATTAAGAAGAATATCCAAGGAAACTCTCGACTGAAGATTGAGGACTGAAGTAGGTTGGTTAAAACCGAACCAGTAAAAAAATCTTTTGTGTCTAACTTTTCTCTCTACTTCTTCTCTTACTTAATCTTTTGAGAAAACTCTAAACACATTTTTAACAAAAGGATTATTCAAGAACTTACTTAGTTTATTTCTGTAACACCCGGACTTTTATTAGGTTCTAATTAAGTGAGATTAAGGGTAATTGACCTTGGTTGGAATTTAATTAAGTTTGGGTGGACAAGTTTCTTTTAGTAAATCATTATATGTTATGTGGTCTAAGTGTATGTATATGTGTTATATGATTTATGTGTGTGTTCATCATGTGCTATGTGATTTAAGTGTATGTTCATGTGTATCATTTTATGTTGGGTGATTTAGGTGCATATATGTGTTTTAATTGATGTTTAGATGATGCATGATGTAAGGAATGATGTATGGATGTTTATAGCACGAGTTGGGACGTTTTTGAGGTGCTTTGAGGCTATTTGGTAGCCTTGTAATCGATTACCACTGGATGGTAATTGATTACACCCCTTTGATCTTCATATCTGGACATTTTTGCTGTCGGTAATCTATTACATCCTGTTTGTAATCGATTACCGTAATCGATTACCATCCCGTGGTAATCGATTACCGTAATCGATTACCATCCCGTGGTAATCGATTACGACGTGCGCAGAGTGCGTTTTTAGTGTCGTTCGGGCCCCACGATGACTCTAAACCATATGTAACCGAGCCACCACATCAGAAACCCTAATGCTCACTTCAGAAACACTCCAAACACTCTCTCTAATCCTTGTGCCTCCATTGTTCTTCCTCTCTCTCAAGAACTCAAAGCCATAACCATTCCAAATCACGAAACTCACATCAATCCTTAGCCGTTCACGAAACCGATCACATATTTGTAATCCTCACACAAAGATACACCCTTCTACCGATTGCAATTCATCAATAGGATTCATATTCTTCACCGCACCGTTCGTGGGTCTAGAGAGTGAAAGCTAGAACGAGGGTTTCACCGGGGAAGGATCGTCTCTACGTTTTTATTTTAGTTTATTCAAGAGGTAGGGTTTAGGCATTCTAAACGTTATGTAATTGCATGATTGTTGATAAATTAATGGAGTTTGAATGTTGTACGTTGTTTTTCCCATTAGGGTTCATGAAAGGGATGATTTATGAAATTGGTTTTGAAAAAGAAAGGGGTTTTACGAATTGAGAAGCGTTTTAAAAGTATTTTTATGTTTGTTAATGGTATGGCTATGTTTTCTATCGATTGGGACGATGTTTGATTCATATTTTGGCAAATGGCTATTGAAAATCCTGTTTTTGGAACTCCAAAATTGTGTTTCACGACGTCCTAATCGATTACACGGGTTCGTAATCGATTACGATGTCTGAATTTCCAATCGCGAGAAAACGTTGCTCTCTGTTAATCGATTACAGAGCTGCGTAATCGATTACCAGTCTGTGTAATCGATTACCGTAATCGATTACCAGCCCGTGTAATCGATTACAACAGTGCTGTTTGTGCGAAAATGAACCGTTTTGACCCTTTATGTACCCTAATGCGTTCTACAACTAGTATGGATGATATATATGAGTTAGATATGGTTTGTATGCAAGTTTAAATGCTGTTTGGATGATGATGTGTTTATATGTTATGCTTACATGAGATATATGATAATAATAGATGTTTATATGAATTATGTGACGTATGTGTATGTTGTGTTGTGAACTAAGACGTCACTGGGTGGCGCATGTATATTGTTAAGACGTCACGGGGTGGCGCATAAACATTGTTTGAGACGTCACTGGGTGGCGCGTAGATAAGAAAGACGTCACTGGGTGGCGCAATAATACATAGTAGCCTTCGGCTTGTGATTGAGAGGCTGTAGGAGGGGGTTGGCATCCTCGGCGCTACAGGTCCTTCACTTGCAGTTGGTGAATATCCCCCTTTTCTCCATTTCGTTAGGATGAGCTCATGCCTAGGGGTCGGTGTAGCGGAGGTTACAGGGGGGTGGATAGGCCATAAGAGATAATAAAGAGATAAAAGTTATGAAAGTGTATTACAGTAAAGTTTGAGTAAACGTAGTATGATGTATGATTAAGTTTCCCTATATGACTAGGTGGCACGTAGAGCACACACACGAATGATATAATTATGTATGACGTATATATGATGTAAAATGAACAAGAGGCACTTAGGTAAGTCGTTCCGGGAAAGATGATTTTAGAACTTATAACTGAAATTGAATTCATTCATGCTACACCGATTTTATTAGTAAACCCGGAGCGGCTCCCCTACTGAGTTACTTCCCAGTACTCACCCCTTGTTTTTCCCACCCTTTTAGAGGAGCAGACAGAGCAGGATGTCGGAGCACACGAGGAGCCCGTGCAGACATAGTTTACGATATAGTTCCTTAGATATCAGAGACATGTTTTATTTCCTTATCAGATGTTATGATTTTTATGCTTCCGCTACGTTTATTCATTTATTATGTTTTCTGAGTCCGGACCTTTGTTAGCCGGCGGCTATTTATTTACTCGTATTTATGGTGGAATCTCATAGGTCGCAGTTTTGGCTTATGGGGTGAGACCTAGTATTTATTTCATGTTTGTTACTTGATGGGAGTTATTTATACGATGAAGTATTTCTAGTAGATGTTTGTATCACTTATTATTATCGTTGTATTTATGCGCAAGGCCCTTATTTTCTATACCGCAAACGATTTACGAAAATTTACTTCCGCCTATTTTCCGCGTATTATATTTTAAGTATAAAGATAAAACATGATAACAAGAGGTAACCCTTATGAAATGGCCTAAAATGACTTAAGCGTTAAGGGCTATCTAGTAGGGTGTTACAATGCACTTCGAGTTAGGGAGATCTGGAGTACTCTTAGCTCATGTGCGGGCTCAGTCCTCCTTGGTGGACCAGATTAAATCTGTTCAGCGGGATGATCCAAGGCTTGCTAAGCTAGTGTCAGAGGTCAGTGAAGGGAAGAACGTGGAGCTATCTCTAGACTCAGAGGGTGTTTTACGGTGTGGACAGCGGTTGTGCGTACCCGACGTGGGAAATCTGAGGAGGCTCATTCTAGAAGAAGCTCATAACTCCAAGTATTCCATCCATCCAGGTAGCACGAAGATGTATCAGGATTTGAAACAGTTGTTTTGGTGGGAAGGTATGAAGCGGGATGTAGCAGACTTTGTTTCCAGGTGCTTGGTGTGTCAGCAAGTGAAAGTAGAGCATCAAAGACCCGCAGGGTTGTTGCAACCGTTGGAGATATCCACGTGGAAGTGGGAGATGATCACCATGGATTTTGTGACGGGATTACCCCGCAGTTTCCGAGGCTTTGACTCCATATGGGTTTGTAAAAGATAAAATTAAAACAAACATCTTAGAAAACTCAAAAAGACTCCTATCTCAGAAAGTTAAAGTTCTCAGAACCTTAACCTTCTCAGAAGTTGTATTCCGCTGCTAACTCTTAAACTTAGCTTTATGAGAAGAATACCCTTCTAAGAAAACTTTTTTAAAGAACTTAATTTTAAAACAAGCACGATTCAACCCCCCTTCTCGTGCACAAATACACCTTCACACGGACCTCAGCGTAACTGTTGGATCCTGATACTCCTCCAGCTTGTGCAACAGATGCGGCAGACGAACGACCATTGCCCTTTCTGAACAATCTGCGCCCGTATATGCAGGCCTTGAAAGGGCCGCCTACAGTCTCGTCTCACACCGCCTCCTCATCGACGGGTGGGACGGAATAACCGGCCTCTGAGGCCTCTCTCTGCTGGGTGCGGACCTCCTCCAAGCGGCGCGTATAGTCAGCCTACAATGAGAAGATGACAAACATTACTCACAAGCACCATGCGACGCATATAAATGGAATACATAACTAATGAATGGAATACATTTATAGAACTATGATGAAATCACTTACATAAGTACGATGTGTGATAAAACGTATTTTCATGCTAATTTCTCCTCATAACTTGAGTAATTGTACGCTCTCAATTATGCTTAAATTGGTTTCTTACGCAATATTTGATTTACATTACCGTTTCGAGTATTAGTACCATTTTGCGCATTAATTACTCTAGTTGTTGCCACTGGTGCGTTTGCTACGTTTTTGTTAGTGTTGTGGCTTCTCAGGAACAGGTAATTATAAAATAGGTTGGAAATTGCGTTTGGAAACCAAGGAAAGCTGATTCACTGCCTGCAGCAACGTACCAATCGCCCAGGCGGATGTGCACATCGCCCCAGCAGTCATACGCGCGTAACTCCCTCGTCTAGACGCGCCCAACTTTGACCTATCGCCCAGGCGGTGGTAACGACCGCCCAGGCGGTCGTGCGCGAGGAAACCTAAAGCGCCAGCAGCCCAAGACGGCAGCCTGTGGGATTTTATAAATAGCTCCTTTGTGCTTAGGTCTATTATCTAGTTTTCAGTTCTCTGGTTCTTGTATGCACTCAGGTGCTGGCACTCTGACATTTTTAGGATTTATTTTTCCAAAGCCTTCAGTTCTTCGTTCACCGTCCCCGTTCTGGGCACTCTTTACTTCCAGCTTTTACATACTGTTCTGAACTCCAATTTTAATTCGTTGTCTTTACTCTTTCTTACTTTCAGTCATTGCTTTTACATTAAACCTTGTTCTTAGGGAGAGTTCACCTTGAATCTCTCCCTCGTTTTCATTAATATAAAGTTTTTATTTAGCAATCTCTTTACTTCCTGAGTTTATTTCAATTCAAGTCTTTAATCCTGTTTTCTTTACATTCGAGTTGCTTTCAATTTATGCCAATTTTCTTATTTTGCAATTGCACTTAATTTCTTTATTTCAATCGTCTTTACTTTTCCAATTTAATTTCCCTGCACAACAAAACCAAAACCCCCCTTTTTATTTATTGCTAAGTTTGAATCAACGATTGCCACACAGATTCCTTGAGAGACGACCTGAGTCAGTCTTACTACTTGCTACCAAGCTTGTATTGAGATTAATTCAGCAACAAACCATTTTTAAAACCCTTCTTCTAAATTGCTCCAGAGTATTGGGGAAATAACGACGCTCTGGTGCTCTGTCAATTTTGGCGCCGTTGCCGGGGAATCTAGGCAATTTTTGATTTAATCCTAGGCAATCTTAAACCTCTTTTCGCACCGACCGCCCCAGCGGTAGGAAGACCGCCCCAGCGGTCGACGCGTTCCAAAATTTTGCTTTTCTTTTTCTTCCTTCTTTCTTATAATTCCTATGGATGACTCGTTCGCAACCTGATAGCTCTCTATTCCCTTTCGACCCTGAAATCGGAAGAACCTTACGGGGTTTGAGACGAGCGAGGCGGGAAGGCGAGGACGTAGGTAACTCTTTTCATACTCGTTCCCGTAGTGCGGAGGTTAGTGGTCATACCCGTGTGTTTCCTGAGAGTGTTTTTGCAACACCCACCGACACACCAACTGATCCTCTTACTGTTACGCCTATGGCTGCGAAAAGAAATCCTACTTTGAGGGAGCTCATTGCTCCTGATCTAAATCAACCACCCCTAGGCATTATATACCCAGATGTCGATGGGGATTTTGAAATAAAAGGGGCACTCTTCCATCGGTTCCCAAAATTCCATGGGCTTTCCGGTGAGGACCCCCACCAGCATCTCAAAGAATTTCATTATGTGTGTGATACACTAGGGCCACACGGGGCTGGTGTTGATGCTGTGAAACTTTGTGCCTTCACATTCTCTTTGGAGGGTGCAGCTAAAACATGGCTCATGAATCTACCCAATGGGGCGGTGAACTCGTGGACTGATCTCAAAAGAAGGTTTTTGGAAAAATACTTCCCTGCTTCAAGAGCGGGGGCAATTAGGAAAGCCATCTGCAGCATACAACAACTACAAGGGGAAACGCTCTATGAATATTGGGAGCGTTTCAATAGACTGGTCTCAAGCTACCCTTCTCATCAGATATCTGACGCCAACCTCATCCAATTCTTCTATGAGGGGCTGTGCGTTGCAGATAGGCGTATTATTGACTGTTCAAGCGGGGGAGCATTGATGAACAAGACTTTGGCAGAGGCTATGGAGCTTATAGAAACCATAGCCTCCAACAATCAGCAGTTTGGAACCCGTGACACTCCTAATGCAAAAGGGGTACATGAAGTTGGCCCTTATGATCAGAAGTCACTGGAAAAGCAATTGGCAGAAATGACATCTGCCATTAAAGAACTGGCTCTGCTAAGTCAACAAAAGGTGGTAGCATCTGCTTCCATTCCAACACCACCACCAGTAGTCCAAGTATGCGGGATTTGTGCTAGTGATCATCCTACAGATATGTGCCCTCAGCTGAATGAAGAATATGCAACAGTGGCAGCCACAAATTTTCCTAATCAAGGGCAATCCCAATTTGGTAACACCTATAACCCTTCCTGGAAATATCATCCAAATTTTAGGTGGAGTAACCAGAGCCAATCACTACACCAAAACCAAACACAACAACCACCACCACAGTTCCAATCCCAAAATACACCTCCCTTTCCCAGTCAACAGAAATATCAGCCCCCTCATCAGAGGGCACAAAACCATACACCTCCACCTCCCAAACCACTTCAATATGCCCCATCTCAACCCACCCCATCTTCTGCTGAGTCACATCTACAGCAACTCTTGAAGTTGATGATGGAAGAGAAAGTTAAAAATGAGCAGATGAGGAAAGACGTTGCTCAGCTGATGGAGGATCGCAATGCTTCTTTAAATAATGGTACTCATATTCCCTCCCAAACAATTCCAAACCCAAAGGGGAATGTAAGTGCCATAGCTCTGAGGTCAGGGACAGTGCTTCCTGCAGTTGAGACCCCGAAACCTAGTGTGAAACCCAAAGTCATAACACCTGAGGAAGAAACATAGGTACATGGGGAGGAGCAAACAGAGGAGGAGATACAGGTGAAAATTTCACAGAAGGGTACAGGGAAGGTGGCTGTGGAAGAAAAAGGAGCTGAGCCAGCTGCACCACTACCAAAACTACCTTTTCCTCAAGTTGTTACAAGGGGAAAGAAAAAGACGGGAATAGATTAAGAGGTCTTGGAAACATTCAAAAAAGTTGAGGTAAATATCCCTCTCCTAGAAGCTATAAAGCAAGTGCCAAAATATGCCAAATTCCTCAAAGAATTGTGCACTCAAAAGAGAAGATAAAAGGGATAAAAGGTTCAAGTAAATGCTGCTGCTCTAACCCCTGCTCTCCCTCAAAAATTCCAAGACCTGGGTTCTTTCTCTATTCCGTGTCTTATTGGGGAACTGATTATCAAGGATGCCTTGGCTGACCTGGGAGCTGCCATCAATGTCATGCCAAAGGCAATTTACCAAGCTCTGAACTTCGGGGAACTGATAGAGCATAATTTTTAGTGATTAATCCCCTTTGTATGCATGCCAATTAACCACTCTTGAGCCTAATTGACCAATTTTGCATCATATTTGACATTTGGAACTTAATTTGGAGCTTTGTGCATTTTTCCAGCATTTTGTTCTTTTCAACACTGTTATGTCATTGGCTTATAACTTGAGTTCTAGCAACTGGAATTTTGTGTTCTTTGTCTTGTTAGAAAGCTTAGGCACAGCTCTACAACTTTCATGAAGAACACGAAAGCTGATTCAAAGCATAAAGACTTCCAATTGGAGCTTCAAGTGGAGTCAAGCTTGCTGCAGAATTCTGGAGCAACATTCCTGAGCAGCCAGTGTTGCAGAGGCTGGAACTAGAGCTACAGATGTTGGAATCACTTGATTTTAGTGGCATTGTAAATCTAAGACACAAGGCTTCATTTCATCTTCAGAGCTCAAAAGCAATTGAGGTCACTAAGAAGCTCATAAGTGGACTCAAAGTTAATGAAGCGTCTATGACAGTATTCTGGAACAGTACTCAGTGTTTTTGCAATATCTCGAGCTAAACTTGCTGGAATTGGATGCTTTTTGTGGCTATGGAAAGCTGAGACATAGAGCCACAACTTTTCTTCAGTGCTCAAGGCCAAAAGAGTTCATTAAAGGCTTAAAAAACTAGCTGCAACATTTCGGGCAGAAACTACACATTGCTGAGTTGTCTTAGTTATGACATTTTGTGCAAGTTCCAATTTACCCTTGTCTTATATGTTTGTAAAGGTTTAGTGCATGAGCTTTTTAGTAATATCAATTTGCTTTTATGTCTATATAAATCCCATATCAGATTGGGGAAGGGGACACACTTTCTTTTAGTCATTTTTATTAGGTTTTTAGATTAGAATTTTAGAGAGAGAAGCTATCCCTTCTCTCTAAGTTCTCTTTACATTTCTCTCTACATATTTCATACACCTTACATACAACTCTCCAAGTTCAATTTAATTTATATTTTAATTTTCATCTTTGTTATTGCTTTAATTTCTTGTTTCTTAGTTGCTTTAGTTATGGTTGAATAGTTTCTTTGTTCTTGGTGTTGGGTAATGCTAAGATCATATTTTCTCTTGAAACCCATTACTTGTCTCTTGCTCTAGCTTCCTTATTTCTTGGTTCCAAATGCAATTGATGTTAGTTTGTGTGGATTCATACTTGCTAATTTTAATTGTATATCTTGAATGCATTTTAGTTTCTTGATAGGGAGATTATTATGTGTTTAAGTGTTTTTTTTGGGGTTATGTGTTGATTGGCATTTTGCCCATTACCTAGGAGATTAGGAATAATTCTTGATTGGGAATTGTACTTGCATGTGTCTACGTTTGTTTTGCTAATTTGGTTTGGATTCAAGTCTTTTTGGTAGAGCAATTTCTATGCATGTGTAGGTTGCTTGCAAGGTGTTTGATAAAATGCTTAAGTGGGTTTAGGATGAGGAAAATATGGTTTGATGCATGTCCCAACACCAAGACTCCTTTGCATTGTTATTTTCTTTTAATTTCATAGCTTTATTTACTTCTTACACAATCCCAACATTACATATACTATACATATTAGATCAATGAGATAAGCCTCCTTGAGAGACGACTTGGGTTGACTAGCTATACTACTATAGTTATTCAATTCAATCCCTTTTTCTTGGGAAAACTCTTTTTGTTCTTTAAATTCTAAATTGATTGTAGTTAAAAGAAATAACGACGCTTTTAGCTACATCAATTTTTGGCGCCGTTGCCGGGGGGCTTACGATTTGATCTTTGTGCATAGTTATTATTAGTTTATACTCAAAAATATACAAAAACACAAAAACACAATCAAAATTCTGCATTTTTTTTTAGTGCAGAATTTTTTTGCATTATTTTGTTTTTCATGTCTCTTACACCTTCTATGCTATCTATGGATGACTCGGCTGCACCCCGATCCACCGCTAGAACGTTTTGACCCCAAAAATGGAAGAGCCTTAAGGAACTAAAGGCGTTCTAGAGGGTTGGTGGTGTTGAGGACATAGGACTGTTAGGTGTAAATATGTTCTAATTCCTTTTTTTTGTTTTTCTCTTTTGTTATTTTTGTTCTTTGATATTTTTCCTATTTTGAAACTAACATGGATACTAATACTTACTTTGGTGCCCAAGATTCTTGTTCTTATGGCTATGTAGAGGATGAGAATATGACATTTGGTAAGGCCCTTCAACAAGAGGTAGACCGGAAAATGGCGGAGATAATGGATATTCTTCGTGAGTTAGCCACGGTACCTTCTTTGGAGCTAGATGTTTCTAATATGATGAATATGGCGATGGGGTTTCCATTTGAGGTATACTACTTGTCTCTTGAAGATAGTGTCAAGTTGGATGAGCTTTTGGATACATGTAGGAGGATGTATCATGAGTTCTTTTCACCACCACCACCATACTCACAAACCTACACCTCACCACCATACCCACCATCATACACTCAACCATCACCACACCCAAAACCTTACCCACACCCTTCATAAAATGATGCTTATCAACAACCATATTATGAGCCACCACCACCCTCTTACCTTGAACCATCTCCATACCCTTATGATGAGCCCACCCTATACCCATACCCAACCGAAAATCCAACTCCACCACCCATAGACTCATCTTCCTCATCTCAACCTCTTGCATTTCCTTCTAAGTGTAATGAGGCGGAAGGCTCCACAATGACCCAAATCATAAAGCTTCTTACGGAGCAAAAGCAACGAAATGAAGAGCTCTTGCGCCAATAAGATGAAATGCAAAGGAAGCTTATGCAATTGGAGAATGCTCAAGCCACATCCTCTAGCAACCAAGAAGCATCACTACCCTCATCTCCATCACCATTATCCAACCCACAACCTTCCCCTTCACCCCAATTGTCACATGCACCACCATCACCACTCTCACCACTACCACATGGGGAGGATTATGCTCTAGAGCAATTGGATTGGACAACTTTGAAGTCCATGGTGGAAGAGCTAGCCGGGGGAGTTGAGGAGCCTCCACCTCCACCTCCACCCTCACCACCCTCTATTCCCTTAGAGGATTGTCCACAATTTCATGAGCCTTCACCCATTGAGGTATTCTACGTTTTGGAGCCTCGTGACCCCTTGGATGGTGACTTTGAGTGGATGCCGAGGAGAACTCCGATGATGATGAGATAGTGTACGAGGACCCACCGCCGCTACCATGTGAGGAAAAAGGAAGTGGAATTATGGAGAGTTCTCCTCTTTGTGTCGAGGCTACTGCAGGAGCTTCTTCATTGGAGGATTTCACCCTGGGGCCATGTGAAGCGGTTCGTGTTGCGGTGATGCCTTCCCAACCCTCGCTCGAGTTCATTTTCTTTGGTTCAAGCCCATTCTCCCTCTCTCGCCATGAGTACGCCTTCCTTAAGACGGATGCACAACTCCTAGCCATTTGCGGGGAGTCAACATCTTCTCAACTTGAGGCATCTTGGGAACCAAAGCCTCTTTGCTTTGTCCATGTGAAGGCTTCTTGTGAGGTTCACCATCCCTGCTCACTTGAAATTGGTTGCTCTTGGGATGCTTGGTCAAAGGGGAGTTCTCACTCCCGAAGGAACAAATTGAGAGCCAAGATGCATGGGTCCAGAAACGAGGAGAGGATCGTGCTCCGTGGTTTCGTTTGCTTATTATGGGATCCCGGCGGAGGCGTTGAGAGCACTCCGTGGTGGAAGCTCCTGGACCAATTCAAGCATAAGCCGCCTTGAGGGAGTTTCTACACACTTTCTTTTACTTTATGTTTTGCATTTAAATTCAATAAAGCATGTTTAGGTAAACTTTCACATGTTGCTAGATAGCTTAGGTTGTTTGAATTAGAGACTTGTTCGTTGAGTTTCTTGTTTTAAGTCTTGTTGTTTGCATTTCCATGTGTTAGGAGTTATATTTAGGTAGTTTAGGTTCACTTTGTGTGTTCCTTGTCTTTCTTTGTTGCTTTGTAAGTGTTGTGCTTGAGTTATTCATCATTTTTAGGCGGTTAGAATTCCAACACGGTTGCATTTTATCTAGTTTTTAATTCTTGTTTGGTGATTGATCTTAATTTGTATAGATGATTTGCGTTTGGATATGCACCTTGTGAGTTTTGAGCCTTACATTGGGTGGCCACATTACATGACATTCCATTCTTGATTTGTGTATCTCTTGTGGACTTTGTCGTTCTAGGATTTGTCTTGTCTCTTAATTGAGGCTAAATTTCATATGCATTCTTGAGTGTGATAGAGGCACCTTTCTTCTTTAGCTCTCGGCCATATTGCCCACCCTCTACATTACCATTGCAAAGACCTCATGTAAATGTTTAAAGGTTCAAAAAATAAATAAAAAAAAGGAAGAGTAAAACTCTTGTGCTTATGCTTTTGTGTGCTTAGAATTCCCCCTTTGTGTTTGATTGAGACTCTCATAACCAATGCTAGTCTAATTTTCTTGGGTCTTTTAGCTCACTTATCCATACTTTCCACACCTTAACCTTGGCCTCATTACAATTAAAACAAAGACCTCTTGATTCTTGGGTGCATTGAATGTTAGTGGTGGAGATCTAGAGGTTTGACAAACCTTCGTCGAATGCTTAGTCTAACAAGAGAATTAAGAGGAAGACAAGCCCACTATATATGTGAGTTGAGAGCATAAACACTCCCTTGAGGTCCTTACATTTCATCTATGCATTTTAAGGGATTTTGCTTGGCTTGTGATGTTGTGCTCCTTGGTATTGAAATGCTTTGTTGTTGGATACTCTTGCTACCTCACTTGTTTCCTTGTCTTGAGTCAAAGCACTTTCGATCATTCATTGAAATTCAAGTAACAACTTGTGATTCCACTCGTTCTCATTTGTTGGTTTTTTTTTTTTTTATGCTTAGTCTTGCATGAGGACATGCAAGGGCTAAGTGTGGGGGAATTTGATAGAGCATAATTTTTAGTGATTAATACCCTTTGTATGCATACCAATTAACCACTCTTGAGCCTAATTGACCACTTTTGCATCATATTTGACATTTGGAACTTAATTTGGAGCTTTGTGCATTTTTCCAGCATTTTGTTCTTTTCAACACTGTTCTGTAATTGGCTTATAACTTGAGTTCTAGAAACTGGAATTTTGTGTTCTTTGTCTTGTTGGAAAGCTTAGACACAGCTCTACAACTTTCATGAAGAACACGAAAGCTGATTCAAAGCATAAAGACTTCCAATTGGAGCTTCAAGTGGAGTCAAGCTTGCTGCAGAATTCTGGAGCAACATTCCTGAGCAGCCAGTGTTGAAGAGGCTGGAACTAGAGCTACAGATGTTGCAATCACTTGATTTTAGTGGCATTGTAAAGCTAAGACACAAGGCTTCATTTCATCTTCAGAGCTCAAAAGCAATTGAGGTCACTAAGAAGCTCATAAGTGGACTCAAAGTTAATGAAGCGTCTATGACAGTATTCTGGAACAGTACTCAGTGTTTTTGCAATCTCTCGCGCTACACTTGCTGGAATTGGATGATTTTTGTGGCTATGGAAAGCTGAGACATAGAGCCACAACTTTGCTTCAGTGCTCGAGGCCAAAAGAGTTCATTAAAGGCTTCAAAAACTAGCTGCAACATTTCAGGCAGAAACTACACATTGCTGAGTTGTCTTAGTTATGACATTTTGTGCACGTTCCAATTTACCCTTGTCTTATATGTTTGTAAAGGTTTAGTGCATGAGCTTTTTAGTAATATCAATTTGCTTTTATGTATATATAAATCCCATATCAGATTGGGGAAGGGGACACACTTTCTTTTAGTCATTTTTATTAGGTTTTTAGATTAGAATTTTAGAGAGAGAAGCTCTCCCTTCTCTCTAAGTTCTCTTTACATTTCTCTCTACATATTTCATACACTTTACATACAATTCTCCAAGTTCAATTTAATTTCTATTTTTATTTTCATCTTTGCTATTGCTTTAGTTATGGTTGAATAGTTTCTTTGTTCTTGGTGTTGGGTAATGCTAAGATCATATTTTCTCTTGAAACCCATTACTTGTCTCTTGCTCTAGCTTCCTTATTTCTTGGTTCCAAATGCAATTGATGTTAGTTTGTGTGGATTCATTCTTGCTAATTTTAATTGTATACCTTGAATGCATTTTAGTTTCTTGATTGGGAGGTTATTATATGTTTAAGTGTTTTTTTGGGGGTTATGTGTTGATTGGCATTTTGCCCATTACCTAGGAGATTAGGAATAATTCTTGATTGGGAATTGTACTTGCATGTGTCTAAGTTTGTTTTGCTAATTTGGTTTGAATTCAAGTCTTTTCGGTAGAGCAATTTCTATGCATGTGTAGGTTGCTTGCAAGGTGTTTGATAAAATGCTTAAGTGGGTTTAGGATGAGGAAAATATGGTTTGATGCATGTCCCAACACCAAGACTCTTTTGCATTATTATTTTCTTTTAATTTCATAGATTTATTTACTTCTTACACAATCCCAACATTACATATACTATATATATTAGATCAATGAGATAAGCCTCCTTGAGAGACGACTTGGATTGACTAGCTATACTACTATAGTTATTCAATTCAATCCTTTTTTCTTGGGAAAACTCTGTTTTTTCTTTAAATTCTAAATTGATTGTAGTTAAAAGAAATAACGACGCTTTTAGCTACATCAGGGACTCAAGCCTACAGGACTCCTCCTTCAGTTTGCCAACAGGAGTGTGCAAAAACCAGAGGGACTGCTGGAAGATGTCCTAGTTAAGGTAAATGATTTAATATTCCCCGTAGATTTTTATGTGCTGGATACAGATGCCTCTATTCCTCTAGACCAGCAAACACTCATCCTTGGCCGCCCTTTCTTAAAAACTGCAAAAGCCAAGGTTGATGTGTTCGCCGGAACTTTGGATATAGAGTGTGGGGACATTAAGGCAAGATTCTGCTTGAGAAGTGCAATGAAACACCCATCTGACATTCATGCTATTTTTTCTCTTGACATCATTGATGAGTTGGTTGATGATGAGGTGGGTCATTGGCTCCTTGAGCTTGGTAATCAAAATTTTAAAAATAAAAGCAGTGATGTTGCGTGTAATGGGTATGAAGAACTTGTTTGTTATGCCAATTGTGTGAGGGGGATGATTTTGAACTCTTTGGGGATCAATCCCTTGTTTCTGATAGTGAAAGCACATCTCCGATTAAGCAAAATTATGAAAAACCCATGGAAACAACATCATCTACGTCTTTTTCTGTTTCTGACGCCGAAAAAACCGCTCTGGCAGTGGTCTCGACCGCCTCAGCGGTCTTGACCGCCCCAGCAGTGGCGACTTCCGCTCCAGCGGTACCCACCGCCTCAGCGGAGATGTCTACCGCCCTAGCGGATACAACATCCGCCCCGGCGGTCGCGGCGATTTCTGCTTCAATTTCTCCCCCTGTCTGTCCAAAAGAAAAAAATTCTGAGTTGAAAATACTTTCCCCTCACTTAAAATATGCTTACTTGGGGGAAGAAAACACCTTTCCGGTAATTATAGCCAATGGTCTTTCTGTTGAAAATGAAAATAAGCTTTTGGAAGTTTTAAAAACAAATAAAAAGGCCATTGGTTGGGAGTTATCGGATTTGGTTGGCATTAGCTCTTCCATTTGCACTCATAGAATTTTTTTGGAGGAAGGTGCTAAAGCCATAAGGCAACCTCAGAGGAGAACGAATCCTCTTATTCTTGAAGTGGTGAAGAAAGAGATTTCAAAACTCCTTCAGGCCGGGATCATCTATCCTATCTCTGATAGTGAATGAGTGAACCCCGTGCAAGTTGCTCCTAAAAAGTCTGGAATCATTGTCATCAAGAATGAGAGAGATGAACTTATACCCACTAGAATACAGAATTCTTGGCGGGTGTGTATTGATTACCGCAGACTGAATGAAGTAACGCGCAAGGATCACTTTCCTTTGCCGTTCGTCGATCAAATGCTTGAAAAACTTGCGGGTCAATCACATTACTGCTTCCTTGATGGATTCTCTGGGTATTTTCAAATACAAATAGCACCGAAGGACCAGGAGAAAACTACTTTCACTTGTCCCTTTGATACCTATACCTATCATAGGATGCCATTTGGGTTATGCAATGCTCCTGGTACTTTCCAAAGGTGTATGATGAGCATCTTCTCTGACTTTATTGGTGAATTTTTGGAAGTGTTCATGGACGACTTTACTGTGTATGGAGATTCCTTCGACTCTTGCTTGCAACACCTCTCCCTTGTTTTAAAACAGTGTATCAGGACCAACCTGGTGTTAAATTTTGAAAAATGTCACTTTATGGTTGATAAAGGTGTGGTCCTGGGACACATTGTCTCTAAAGAGGGTATTGCAGTTGATCCTGCAAAAGTCGAAGTGATTTCCTCTCTACCTCACCCCGTCTCTGTGCGGGAAATTCGCTCTTTTCTGGGTCATGCAGGTTTTTACAGGCGTTTCATAAAGGATTTCAGCAAGATTGCAAAGCCGCTGAGCGACCTGCTGCAGAAAGATGCCGAATTTGACTTCAACAAGGACTGCCAAGAGGCATTTGAGCTACTAAAAACCAGACTAGTCTCCGCACCGATCGTGAAACCTCTGAAGTGGGACCTCCCCTTTGAGATCATGTGTGATGCGTCTAACTATGCTGTGGGTACCACGCTAACTCAGCGCGAAGGTAAGGAATCCTTTGTAATTTCTTATGCTTCTCGTACTTTAGATTCTGCTCAGGCTAACTATACCACCACTGAGAAGGAGCTTTTGGCAATTGTTTTTGCTCTTGAAAAATTTAGATCTTATCTCCTTGGCTCTCATGTGGTGGTGTACACAGACCATGCAGCTCTAAAGTACTTTTTAAAGAAACCAGATGCAAAGCCCCGCCTTCTCAGGTGGATGCTGCTCTTGCAAGAATTTGATGGGGATATAAAAGACAGGAGTGGTTGTCACAATCTGGTAGCTGATCATCTGAGCAGGGTTGAGCATATTCCAGATGACCCAATTCCGCTGGATGATCAGTTCCCAGATGAACGAATCATGAGTGTGCAGACTTCTATGCCTTGGTTCGCAGACATCGCGAATTATTTGGTTGCCAAAACCATTCCCACATATTTTTCGAAGGCCCAAAGGGACAAACTTATTTCTGATGCAAAATATTATGTGTGGGATGACCCCTATTTGTGGAGGTTTTGTGCTGATCAAATCATTCGCAGGTGCGTTCCTGACCATGCACAGGCTTGTGGTGGCCATTTCGGACTGCAGCGCACTGGTCGTAAAATTCTTGAGTGCGGTCTATTTTGGCCATCTATTTTCAAAGATTGTTATGAATACTGCAAGTCCTGTGCTAGGTGTCAAAAGATGGGAAAGAATTCTAGGAGGAATGAAATGCCCCAACAAACATTACTGTTTTGTGAAATTTTTTATGTTTGGGGTATTGACTTCATGGGACCTTTCCCTACTTCTGCTGGCTTAAATTATATTCTCTTGGCTGTTGATTATGTATCTAAGTGGGTTGAGGCAATCCCCACTCGTACTAATGACTCTGTTGTGGTTTGTAACTTTGTAAAAGGTAACATAATCTCTAGATTTGGCATTCCTAAGGCCATCATCAGTGACCAAGGCACCCACTTCTGTAACAAAACTTTCGATGCCTTACTCCGCAGGTATGGGGTTGTTCATAAGATGGCAACACCTTATCATCCTCAAACTAACGGGCAGGCTGAGGTGTCCAATCGAGAAATTAAAAAGATGTTAGAAAAAATGGTTGGACCCTCAAGAAAGGATTGGAGTGCTAAGTTATCTGATGCTCTGTGGGCTTACCGTATCATCCTCAAACTAACGGGCAGGCTGAGGTGTCCAATCGAGAAATTAAAAAGATTTTAGAAAAAATGGTTGGACCCTCAAGAAAGGATTGGAGTGCTAAGTTATCTGATGCTCTGTGGGCTTACCGTACTGCTTATAAAACCCTGATTGGGATGAGCCCCTTTCGGTTGGTATTTGGAAAATCCTGTCATTTGCCGGTGGAAATTGAACACCGTGCATACTGGGCGGTTAAGCAGTGTAACATGGACCTAGGGAATGCCGGTAAAGAGAGAAAATTACAGCTGCAGGAACTCGATAAACTCAGGCGGGATGCCTATGAGAGCTCAAAGATTTACAAAGAGAAAACCAAGGCCTTCCATGACTAACTCATTCTGAGGAAAGAATTTTATGAGGGTCAAGAGGTGCTCCTTTACAACTCCAGGCTCCAACTCATGGCTGGAAAGCTGAAATCAAGGTGGGAAGGGCCCTATGTGGTAAAGAAGGTCTACCCTTTTGGGATGATTGAGATACAATGCAAAAAGACCAACTTCACCTCCAAGGTCAATGGACACAGACTGAAAGTGTTCCATCAAAGCCCCAACAAAGAAGTAAATCAGACTGAAGTCCTCCTTTTTGAGGGAGTGAAGCCATCCAATTAGGTGGCCACACGTCCAACTTAGGGACGTTAAATCAAAGTGCTTGGTGGGAGACAACCCACTGCTATTTTTTTTCCTTCCTTTAACTCATAGTTTCATTTGTTTCGATTGTTTTATTTTTCTTTTCTTATTTTTATTTTTATCTTGCATGCAAGCTTCACTGTGAACTTAAAAGCATATTTATGGGTACAAGAGAAGCAAGTATAGTGGTGAGGGAGACAAATGGCGTAAGTATTGCAATCGTTTTGCGCGGACAGACCGCCTAGGCGGCCCCTTAAACGCCCCAGCGGTCGCGGCACTCAAAACGCTGCGTTCCGCATAAGCGAAACGGTGCGTTTTGCGCATAGCGCCCCAACGGTCCCTTAACCGCCCAAGCGGTTCGACCGCTCTGAAACTTAAAGCGGAGGCCGAGCGGCATTTGGGGGCATTTCATCTTTCCCCCCTCTCTTGCTCAAACCCTAGCAGAGCTAAAGAGAAACCCCTCCGTCGTTCGCCGCCGCCGTTCGCCACTGTCCGCCGCACCTCAGCTCCCTCACCTTCATTTTTGCACCTCTCAAGTAAGCTTGTATGTAGTGTTCATCATTAAATCCCGTTTTTCTCTCTTTTCTCTTTCGATTTGGGATAAATATTGAAATTAGTTGTGGATTGTTGGTGTTTAACCCTTCCTAGTCCGGTTATATCATGATTTTCAGTGTTTGAAAAAGCTTGGATGGTACAAAAATGGCGGACACCAGCGTTTTTGTCGCTGCGCACTTTTCTGACCGCCCTGAACCGCCCAGGCGGTTGCAATGACCGCCGAGGCGGTCGTGCCGCGACTGCATTGAATCGTCCAGCATACTGAGTTTATTGATAGTTGGTGTTGTTGCTACTGACGCCTAACCCTTTATTGTCCCTGTGTATCTGTGTTGTTGTCCTTTTTTTTTCTTGCAGATCGATGGCACCCAAGAGAACCCGCTGGTCACAACAAACTCAGGGAGAGTCCTCCCGAGACTTCCGCGAGGTGGAATCATCTGACAGCTATTTTTTTGACTGCTTGGTGGCTGAGGAGCGCTACTATGAGGATTTTAAGAAGCGTTCCATTCTCCATGAGCACCACCTCTGCTATGGGGGCTCAAATCCGTCGATTGGAGCCGTGGTGACAGGGATTCAGACGCGTCGATGGAACTTCCTGCTCGCTGAGCCAAAGGAAGCCAACTGGACTCTGGTGAGGGAGTTCTATGCGAACTACCACACCATAGGAGCAACTCATGTTCATCTCCGCGGTCAACAGGTTCCGGTATCCCCAGGGGCCATAGCTGAGGTTCTTTGCATTCCTCTACCCACCAGCAAAACATGGCAGGATGATGATGAGTTCACCTTGCTCCGCCGCCAACCTACTGCGGATCTCTTGGAGAGGGTGCGAGCCAAACTTTGTGTAGAGGGGGGGACTGGCACAGAAACGCAAATGGTCTGCCAACCCATCTCCCCTCAAAGCACATCACCTTAAAGACCAGGGCGTGGACTCGGGCCGTTTTCAGCCACATACGGCCTAACTCTCACCATTCATACATTACCATCGACGATGCCATTCTTGTCTACTTGATTATGGGAAACTCTTGGATAAATGTGCCAAAAATGATTTACACTACCATGAGTAAGGTGCATGATGGTGCTCGCTTCCGTAGCCTTCCCTACCCCGCTTTGATCTCCACCATGGCTGAGCGGGCATGGGTGGCAGAAGAAGACACTGATGATTGGCAGGGGGACATCCCAAAGGTTGGAGTTACTGGTCTAGTACAGCAGGATACCACAGAGCGGAGAGCTAGGGAGCGTGCAGCCGCCGCCGCAGCTGCCCGCGAGTGCCCTGATATTGTTGCCCCCCACCTGCTGACGCCCCTGGCCCTTCTTCATTCGATGGTATGTGCTCTACTCTCATGACCCACATAGATACCAGGTTTGAGCGAATGCAGGGCGAGCTCGCAGTGCAATTGCGAGCATCCCAGAGAGAGACCATTCAACAGATGCGGGCTCTGATGCTTGACCCGCAGCACCGCTTTGACGATGATGATGAGGATGAGTAGCCTGCAGCAGCAGGTCGAAGGGGCACACCTGAGTTGGTTGGATCTGAGAACTCAGGGTGTGCGTACCACTCTCCATTGAGCCTGACAATGTCACTGAGGACAGTGACAAGCCCAAATGTGGGGAGGGGTAACACTTTCTTTTCTTTTTCCTTAACTCTTGTTTTAGTTTTTGTCTCTATTTTCTCATTAGTTGATATTTTTTTTTTAGTTAGTGTTCTATCTGTTGAGACTGGTTAGCTGCTAGTACTGGTTTTGTTTTGATGGTGAATTGGCTAGTTGATACTTGTTTCCTGTGTTGTGATTAAAATTATTAACTGTTGGCAATTGTGATATATATGTTCTTAGACTCTGAGCAATTTGAATTAGGTTGGATGCATGTATGATGCTTGTATACCCTTAGTTTTGAGCTTTCAACAGCACTATTTATTGCACACACACACAGGTACACCGATCCTGGACTTGCGAAATAGCCAGCTCTTCTGTACTTGATGTAAATAATAGACTCATGCATTTTCTTGTTCAGCCCACTGCCATATAGACCTACCCTTGTAATTACCCTTGTTTAGCCAATTTGAGCCTTATTCCCCGTTGTTCATATTAGCCACATTACAAGCCAAAAAGTGAAAAACAATGATTACCCTGTGGAAATTTAGTGAACATGGTTTGTTTTGTATAATATTTGGGGGTTATGATGCTTGATTGGGATATTGGGGGTTCTTACATGCTTGTAAAGGAAGAAATTGGGTAACTGGTGGGGGTGAAAGGTTTGTGTACAGCAATTTAGTATTTGGTTAAGGAGAAAGCAAAAAAATTTATTTTACTTAATATTAATTTATCTTAGTAATTTGTTAGTTTGCACTTCATTTCCGCCATCTCCTTTTGTTTTTGAAAAGCAGGTTCTGAAATAAATATATATATAAAATAAATATATATATATATATATATATATATATATATATAAATTTCAAAACCTGCATGTCAGGTTTGCTTTTTGTCTTAGTAAAAAGAAATAAATTTGTTTTTATGGCTCTTTGTGCATAATTGGAGCCACCGCTGCTAAGTATGGGTTTTGTGATGTATATTGTTTGGCTCTCTGTCCTTATGCTCATTTGGTATATTATTTTATAGACTAGGCGAACCATGGGATTTTGATTTCCACCTTAGTCCACATTCACATATTTTCCCCACCTGTACCTTGACCCCATTACAACCCTTTGGCATGTTTCTTAATGCATCGAGTTTGAATTGAGAGGCTATTTTCATCTTTGGCAAGTCTATGGAAGAGTGTTAGTGTTGTGTGTTCTAGGGACTAGCCTATACACTTGAGTGTTATTGAGTTAATTATATCCTTGTGAGGCTTAGCATCTTTCTGATCATGCATTCGTACCTAATTCTCCTGCTCATTGCTTACTTTTGATGAAATTGCCAATATGTTTGTGGATGTTAATTGGAAACTTGTATTATCTTACTAGTTTACTACTACCATCGACTGTTGCTAACCATGTATGTGAGTTCTAGCTCCCTCTTTGCTATCTTGTTTGTCTGCTGTGCCGAAATCCTGTATCTGTTGCTTGGTTCTATGTTGCATGAGGACATGCAATTGTTCAAGTGTAGGGAGGTTTGATAAACCGTATTTTCATGCTAATTTCTCCTCATAACTTGAGTAATTGTATGCTCTCAATTATGCTTAAATTGGTTTCTTACGCAATATTTGATTTATATTACCGTTTCGAGTATTAGTACCATTTTGCGTATTAATTACTCTAGTTGTTGCCACTGGTGCGTTTGATACGTTTTTGTTAGTGTTGTGGCTTCTCAGGAACAGGTAATTATAAAATAGGTTGGAAATTGCGTTTGGAAACCAAGGAAAGCTGATTCACTGCCTGCAGCAGCGTACCAATCGCCCAGGCGGATGTGCACATCGCCCCAGCAGTCATGCGCGCGTAACTCCCTCGTCTGGACGCGCCTAACTTTGACCTACCGCCCAGGCGGTCGTGCGCGAGGAAACCTAAAGCGCCAGCAGCCCAAGACAGCAGCCTGTGGGATTTTATAAATAGCCCCTTTGTGCTTAGGTCTATTATCTAGTTTTCAGCTCTCTGGTTCTTGTATGCACTCTGGTGCTGGTACTCTGACATCTTTAGGATTTACTTTTCCAAAGCCTTCAGTTCTTCGTTCACCGTCCCCGTTCTGGGCACTCTTTACTTCCAGCTTTTACATACTGTTCTGAACTCCAATTTTAATTCGTTGTCTTTACTCTTTCTTACTTTGAGTCATTGCTTTTACATTAAACCTTGTTCTTAGGGAGAGTTCACCTTGAATCTCTCCCTCGTTTTCATTAATATAAAGTTTTTATTCAGCAATCTCTTTACTTCCTGAGTTTATTTCAATTCAAGTCTTTAATCCTGTTTTCTTTACATTCGAGTTGCTTTCAATTTATGCCAATTTTCTTATTTTGCAATTGCACTTAATTTCTTTATTTCAATCGTCTTTACTTTTCCAATTTAACTTCCCTGCACAACAAAACCAAAACCCCCCTTTTTATTTATTGCTAAGTTTGAATCAACGATTGCCACACAGATTCCTTGAGAAACGACCTGAGTCAGTCTTACTACTTGCTACCAAGCTTGTATTGAGATTAATTCAGCAACAAACCCTTTTTAAAACCCTTCTTCTAAATTGCTCCAGAGTACCGGGGAAATAACGACGCTCCGGTGCTCTGTCAGCGAGCGACAACGCCTACCGTACAACGCCTCAAACGGTGCCATCGGGATGCTAGCCTGGTAACTGTTGTTGTACGCAAACTCTACCAAGGGCAACTGCTCATCCCAGGAACCGCCAAAGTCCAAGGTGCATGCTCTCAACATATCCTCCAACGTCTGGATCGTGCGCTCCGACTGACCATCAGTCTGTGGGTGGAAAGCTATACTGAGATCTAACCTCGTGCCTAAAGCCTGATGTAAAGCACGCCAAAACCTGGATGTGAACTGTGACCCTCTATCTGATATGATGGAAACCGGAACCCCATGCAACTTGACAACCCTGTCGATGTAGAGCCGAGCATATTGTGTAGCCGTAAACGTAGTCTTCACCGGAATGAAGTGAGCTGACTTCGTAAGCCTGTCCACTATAAACCAGATAGCGTCGAATGCCCTTCAATACCCGTGGCAAACCCGTGACAAAGTCCATAGTTATCCTCTCCCACTTCCACTCCGGCAGTGGAAGGTCCTGAAGCATCCCCGCCGGTCGCTGATGTTCAGCCTTGACCTGCTGACACACCAAACATCGGGTCACGAACGCACCTACATCCTTCTTCATGTTGTGCCACCAATACAACGGCTTGAGGTCTCTATACATCTTAGTCGATCCTGGGTGAACCGAATAAGGTGTACAATGAGCCTCTCTCAATATAGTCTCCCGTAGGTCCCCGACCTCTGGCACGCATAACCTATCCCCAATCCTTAGCACCCCATCTGCATCCAGTGAGAAGTCCGAACACTCCCCTTTCTGAACCCTCTCTCTGAGCTCTACCAACTTCAGATCCTCTGACTGATGTAACACCCCTTGACAACTTAAAGGCGTTGACGACTGTTCTCTGACCAACACGAGATTTTCCAGTGTGCTTTGCCCTCACTCGCACACTTTCTGAGAAAACTTCCCAGAAGGTCACCCATCCCAAAATTGCTCCAGCTCAAGCACGCTTAACCTTGGAGTTCTTAAGGGATAGGCTACCGAAAAGTAGATGCATCTTGTTGGTATGACTAGTGCAAATCAATTCCTTTAAGATATCCTCAACTATATAGTCCCATACCTATACAGCCTTCGGATCCCTCTCATTCCGGTGTGAGTTCGATTTGTTCATGTGCCCCTCCCACTTAGAAGCCTACTAGGAGCCGCTCCTTGTCCGTGCCTTGTGCACCGGCGATTACTCCCCGCCCTCGCCAATGCCCGGGCTCCCTCCGCTTAGAAGCCTGCCAGGAGCCACTCCTTGTTCATGCCTCGTGCACCGGCGATCACTCCCCGCCCTCGTCAGCGCTAGGGATGTCACAATTGATGCTGCTTCACCAGCTCTGCAAACGTCGACCTAATACTGATATGGGCTAAAAGCGCCCCCGATCCGTCAACCTCAAACCAAACACCCTCAGACTCCAACCTCCGGATCTCTCCTGCCATGGGTCTCCTCTCTGGTGCAACGTGGGCTAAACTCCCCTGTGATCTCCGCTCCTCAACCACAGGATTCCTACTCAAGGCATCCGCCACCACGTTCGCCTTCCCCGGGTGATACTTGATCGAACAATCATAATCGCTAAGGAGCTCCAACCACCGTCTCTGTCTCAGATTCAGGTCCTTCTGCTCGAAGATGTACTTCAGACTGTTGTGATCCGTGAAGATCTCACATGTGTCCCCATACAGGTAGTGCATCCAAGACTTCAGGGAGATGATCACTGCTGCCAACTCTAGATCATGTGTGGGGTAGTTCTGCTCATGCTTCCGTAGCTGCCTGGACGCATAAGCAATCACCTGTCCCCTCTGCATAAGCACACATCCCAAACCAACCCTAGATGCATCGCAGAACACCGAGAAACAACCACTACCCGACGGCTAAACCAAAATCGGTGCGGTAGTCAAAGTGTCCTTCAATCTCTGAAAGCTCTGCTCGCACTTCCCCGTCCATAAAAACTTCACACCCTTGTGCGTTAGGGCAGTCAACGGTGCTGCTACCGTCGAGAAACCCTTCACGAACCTGCGGTAGTAACCTGCTAGCCCCAAGAAACTTTGAATCTCGGCTGCTGACGTCGGACGCGCCCACTGACGTACCGCCTCAACCTTCTTCGGGTCCACTGTGATACCCTCACACGTCACCACGTGTCCCAAGAAGGCCACCCTGTCCAACCAGAACTCACACTTCGAGAGCTTAGCATACAACTGGTGCTCTCTCAGTGTCTGTAACACCGTCCTCAAATGCTCCTCATGCTCCTCCCTACTCTTAATGTACACCAAGATGTCATCAATGAACACGGTTACAAAGCGGTCCAAGAATGGCTTAAACACTCTGTTCATCAAGTCCATGAAAGCAGCTGGGGCATTCGTCAACCCGAAAGACATCACTAAGAACTCAAAGTGTCCATAGCGGGTCCAAAACGCCGTCTTGGGTACATCCCCATCCCTGATCTTCAGCTGGTGATGAACTCGGTCTAATGAACCCTTTATCCAACAACTCCTGCAGCTGACTCTGAAGCTCCCTAAGCTCTGCCGGTGCCATACGATACGGGGGTATAGAAATGGGCCTCACTTCTGGCTCCACGTCTATATCGAACTCCACCTCTCTGACCGGGGGTTTCCCGGGTAGATCCTCCGGAAACACATCCATAAACTCCCGCACCACTGCTATGTCACTGCCACTACTCTGCCCCACTGACGTATCACTCACTGCTGCCAGATAGCCACCGCACCCCTTGCTCAACAACCGTAGAGCACTCATAGAAGATATCAGACGATCCATCGGTGTACAACTACTACTCTGGAACTCTACTGGCTGTCGCTCCGGGACCCGAAAAGTCACCGTCTTCCCACGACAATCCACCTCTGCATACTGTGCTGCTAACCAATCCATACCCAGAATCACATCAAACTCTGCCATCTCAAGAACCATCAGATCCGCCTCTGCATGAAACTCCCCGACCTGAACTGGACATGATCTGAGAACTCGGTCTACATCTAACGATCCCCCTCCCGGTGTGCTAACCCGGAAAGGTAACTCAAGGACGAAAGGACCCTCACTGAACCTCAAAGCGAAGAACACAGATTTGAAGGAATGCGTTGCCCCGGGATCTAACAACGCTAAGGCCTCAAAACCCTTAACTAATATGATACCTGTAAGAACGGCATTGGATGCGTGGGCATCCTGTCTGGTGATAGCAAAAAGACGGGGCTGTCCTCCGGAGCCTGAACCTCTGCCTCTTGACACTTTACTGTCTGTCCTACCACCACCCCCGCCTATGCCGGCGGATGTAAAAGAACGAGCAAGACCCTGAGATGGCTGCCCTGCTGGAAAGGCTGTCTGAACGGAACCCACACTAGGAGTCGGTTGTCTAACCGGGCAATCCTTGAACCTGTGGCCCTCCTGACCGCAACTATAGCATCCTCTGGTCCCCATGCGGCAAACTCCAGAGTGAAGCTTATCGCAGGTCTGGCACTGCGGGTGGGAGGAAACAGATCCACCCTGCTGGGACGAAGCCGAGGGCTGGCTAACTCTGTTCTGACTCTGGCCCTGTGAAGCTGTGGAGCGAACCGGAAAGGGTGCTGAAGAGATGGCCTTGCCCGGCTGGAACCCCGAAGACTGATGCCGCTGCTGACTGCGGGTGGGAGCTACTGCACCAGAATATGAACCAGTATGGCTCGCCTTCTTCTCTCCTCTGGCCTGTGCATCCAAAGTCTTCATCTCGCACAAAATGGCAGCATTAAATGCCTCATCGTAACTCTCTGACGTCTCGTAGCACGTCAAAGCAAACCTGTACTGGGTGTGGAGTCCTTGAGGAAAACGCTTCACCTTCTCGTTCGGGATCATGGGGAACTGAGTGACCCCGGTGAGTCGAGTGAACTCGGCCTCATACTCCGTGACCGTCATCTCTCTAGTCATCCTCAGGTCCAAGAAAGTCTGCAGTGCTCGGTCCCTCAGGCTGGCGGGAATGAACCTATCTCTGAACGCTCGGGAGAACTCCTCCCAAGTCAGTCGCGGAGCATCCGGACCTCTACTGTCCCGTAAGGATCAGTACCAAGTATCTGCTATCCCTCCTAGCTGTTGTCCATCCAACTCTGCAGTGAGCTCCGACGGTATGCGAAGAATCTCGGCCTTTTTCTGAATCTAGCCAAGAAAAGTTGCCGGCTCTATATCTCCTGGTACGCTAGAGAAGTGCGGAGGGTTCGACCGGCTGAAACGGTCGATCAGCTGGTCCTCCGTCACCCTCGAGGTCTGCTGTGCTGAGGCTGCCTAATGTGCCTGTGTGGCCACTATCTCTGCTAGCGCGGCGACTGTGTCGCGCAAGCTCTTACGCCCGGAACCGGAGGAAGTGCGGCGTCGAAAAGGAGGCATGATCATGGCGAGGTCAAACCATAAGACATATCAGAAAGAGATTTCAAAGAAGACACTGACTACTACTGAACTTAACTGACTTTACTTTCTATGAACCTTTAGTGGCACTACATTCCATGGCCATGGGTGCACTTCCATTAACATGGTTGCCATGACACTTAAGGTTCCTAGCTCCAAACTCTAGGGGGAAACCTATGGCTCTGATACCAACTGTAACACCCCGCTACTTAGGGGTGTCCGTGCGAAGGGTACTATCCCAACGAACACGCTAAACGTATACATAAACTCTTAAATAAACTGATTTAACTGAAAAATAACTGTTAAACTAATAACTGTAAATATCGGATATAACTGGAATAACTGTTTAACTGCTAAGAATACTGAAAACATCTGAAACGTAAATGAAAAGGTAACCTGCCTCTAAAGTCTGGAGCAACTATTACAACTGGAACTGAAATGACTTATAAAATTATTAACTGGAATAAATATAAAAAAAAATCTTAAGACTCCACGATCGAAGCGGAGCTCACCCAAGATAACAGCTGAATGACCTCTAGTGGATCAACAACTCCTCGTCGGCTGCGGGATCGTACTCTGAAATATGGTTGATGAGGGGTGAGTCATCGACTCAGTGATGGGGAACATGCATGCAATGCAACATTCATAACACATATATCACAAACTAGCATGTTATCAACCATACAATCAATATCATGTCGAGCTGTCACACTAAAGCCTGCATACCAAGCCCCTTTAATATATACTCTATCTGTAATCTGTCACCCAGCGCTCAGCATGGGCATAATCAAATCTGACTCAGCGCGCGGCATGAGTTTACTCATAACTGAACCTCGTGGGGCATATCTGTATCTGTAACCAAGCCGTCCGATAACCGGGATCGGAACGTACTTGGCGGGCTCGGGCGAATCACCACTAATTAGTAAACCATACTAAGATACCGGGACTGACCATCGGTCATAGCGTCTGACGTATACTAATCAGAGGCGGCGTAACCACTCTAGACAGTCAGCACATAACTCACTCAAGCAATCATACATGTCATGAATTCTATTCATAATCTGTTTATCTGTCTTAATCACATGTTATATTATAAACCAGTAAACAACCAACCAATCAGCAATTCATATACACAGCGTAAAACATAAGTCTCTAATATTCTACTCTAACCACCTAACATGTTACTACTTCTACTACTACTCTATTACAAGCACATGCATAATAACATTATTATTTATCTTTCCTAATTACCTAGTTATCAAACATAAATATATGCCATAAATGCTAAACTACATGCAAGACCTCCACTCACCTGGATATTCCTGACACTGAGAAGCACCGTCAGCTCCGGCTCCAGCCAACGGCACTGCGTTCGCACCTGAAGTGCAAAAAGGACCCATTAGGACCCCTGAAGAAGAGAAAACAAAACTTGAACTACTGTTGCGGATCACGCCATTGCTAGCGAGGTACTGCCTCTCGCTAGCGAAGGGTCAGTCGCTGGCGAGCTCCTCCTGCTCGCTGGCGACCATCACGCAGAAAAGGGCAAAAACGACTTTATACTCACCGTCGGGAATTTGCTCTAGCAGAGTATCCCCAAGATGTCGAGACCTCACTCTGGCAGAGTTCCTTTACTGAAAAGGAACGCCCAAAAGCACTGCTCTTGAAAAAGGCGGGAGAATGAGGTGTAAAGAAAAGAACTCCACTACTACTCATATATAGGTGAGGGGGAACAGGCTGACATCATGCTGCGTCCGATGTGGGACTTCGGTCTGGTCGCTAGCGACAAGAGTACGTTTGCTAGCGACTAGCTCTTCGCTAGCGAGCACTAGCTGCTCGTTGGCGAGCGCCTTCTGACAGCAATGATGTGACGTTCGTTCTGTACGATGTGGGACTAGGTCCCATCGCTAGCGACTCACAGGTTGCCGTTGGCGACCAACTACTCGCTAGCGGAAGCTGACTGCTCGCTAGCGAGTCCCCTCTGACGGCAACTTGCTGACGTGTTCTGACGTGTCCTAAAGAGAGTCCTTCCTAAGGGATACTATGATACGAGGGTATCACAGCCTCGTACTCAGACACGGTCATAGCTCTGGTCATCTTCAGCTCCAAGAAAGTCTGTAATGCTCTGTCCCGGAGACTGGTGGGGACGAACCTGTCCTTGAACTCTTGAGCAAACTCCTCCCACGTCAGTTGTGGGGCCTCCAGGTATTGATCCTCTACTAGTGTCTGGTACCAAGTGGCTGCGACACCTCTCAGCTGGTGTCCAACCAACTCTACAGCTAACTCTGATGGTGTGCGTAGGAGCGTTGTCTTCCTCTAGGTCCAGCTAAGGAACTCCATCAGATCCATGTCTGTTGGGGTGCCGGAGAACCGCGGAGAATTAGTCCGGTTGAAACGGTCAATCAACACATCCTCCGCAGACCTCCCTGAGGCGGCCTTAGCAGTCACCTACTGAGCCTAATGTGCCTGCTAGTCTGCGTCAGCTGCTGCGCCTGGAGCACTACTATCTCGGCTAGGCTGGAGATGGCGTCTCGCATACGCCTACTCCCATGCAGGAGCCGGAGTAAGAGGAGGAACGTCGGCGAGGAATCATGATCCTGGCGCGAGGTCAAACCATAAGACATATCAGAAAATGATCTCAAAGAAGACTCTGACTACTACTGAACCTAACTGATTTTAGTTTTCTATGAACCTCTCTTATTGCACTACATTCCATGGCGATGGGTGCACTTCCGTTAACATGGTTGTCGTAACACTTAAGATTCCTAGCTCCAGACTCTAGGGGGAAACCTATGGCTCTGATACCAACTGTGACACCCCCTTACTGAGGGGTGTCCGTGCGAAGGGCTCTATCCCAACGAACACGCTACTAGGGCATAACATAAGGGCTAAACATGACAACATCATAAATAAACAATCTGATAAACTGAATATAAAATTGTATAACATCTAGTAATCATAACTGTAATCATCTGAACATGCATACTAGTCTGAGATGGAACATAACTGTAACATAACATACTGCAAGGAAAGGAATTCAGCCTCTAAGGTCTGGAGCAAACTATTACATGAGAAACTGTCTGTAAACTGAAAACTGAAAACTAAACAATAACTAAATCATGAACTAGTAGACAAACGACAAAAGCGGAGCTCACCAAGGAATACTGCAGCAACCTCTACAAGATCAAGGGCTCCTTGTCAGCAACAAGATCGTACTCTCAAAAACATGGGTGGCGAGGGATGAGTCATCGACTCAGCGAGGGGGAACATGCATGCAATGCAACACTCAAAACATATACAACACAAACTAGCATGTTATCATCCATACAAACAATATCATGTCGAGTTATCACACTACACTACAGCCTATTGTCCCAAGCCTACTACTGAATAACTGTAATCTGTGTCTGTAAACTGACTCTCAGCATGCAGCTAGAGTATAATTATATCTGACCCACAAGGGGTAAATCTGTAACCGTCACCAAGTTGTTCGACAATCGGGACCGGAACGTACTTGGCGGGTTTGGGCGGCTCACCGCTAACTAGTATACCACAACTAAGATCTACCGGGGTTTGCATCCGGGTCATAGCGTCTGACGTATACTAGTCAGGGTGGCGTGACTACTCAAGATAGTCAACATACAATCCAATCAACATACATCATACATGTCATAAAGCTTTATTTATAGTTCCTTTATATTTCTTATCTTATTTAATCACATGTTATATCATAAACAACAAATAATAAATCTCTATAGTCATTTATACTAAGTTCCTAACCACCTAGCATGTTACTAATACTAACTACTACTACCACTACACAAATACAAACACATGCAATATTATCATATTTATTATTATCTTACCTAATTATCTAATTATCAAACATATATATATGCTATGAATGCTACACTACATAGAAGATCTCCACTCACCTGAAAAATCCTGAGACTAGGAAGCACCATTAGCTCTGGCAGCGGCTATCGACACCGAACTTGCACCTGGCGTGCAAAAAGACCCATCACGATCACATAAGAAAAGGAAAATGAAACTTTGAACTAAGGTTGCGTTCGAAGCCTTCGATAGCGAGCAACTGCTACTCGCTAGCGAGGGGCCGGTCGCTTGCGAGCTCCTCTTGCTCGCTAGCGACCCTCACGAAGAAAGGACAGAAAAGTATTTTCACTCATCGTCTGGAAATTGCTCGCACAGAGATATCCCCTAGACGTCAAACTCACATTGTCCTCAAATATTAAGGACACCCAAAGCACTGCTCTGAAAAGGCGGAAGTGTGAGGTGTGAGGGAAAAGCTACACTATCATATCACATATAAAGGGGGACGGGAAAAGCTGACATTCTGCTCTGAGCGATGTGGGACTCGGTCCCGCCGCTAGCAGCTGAAACACGGTCGCTAGCGGGCACGATTGCTCGCTAGCGAGCCCCTGTCTGACAACAACGTACTAACGCGTTCTGATGCGTCTTGAACAGAGTCCTTCCTAAGGGATAATGTGATAAGGGGTATCACAAAGGCAGGGATAGCCGAAGTGCTAGCTTGGGTTTTCTTCTTCTTTTGGTTTTGGAACGCAGCCCGGATGGCATCAAGCTTTGCAGCGCTAGTCATGGTACCTGCACAAGAAAAAATGCTAAGTTAAAACGGCACAAAAGGCATGAAAACGAAATAAAAAGAGTTAAAGGAAGATTCCTGATCTGTTCTTCAAAATCGGAGTCGCTGCCCCGAACTAGTTTCTTTAAAACTAGATTCTTTTCTCAACAATGACTGAGAAAGAAACGAGCCAGAGCTAACTCGACTTCAGTCAAGTCCCCATTTTCTAGGCCCAGGGACGGGATATCCCGACACCAGTATAGATGGAATCGGCGCTTTCCCTCCGAATTAAGCCAGAAAAGGGACGTCTCTTGTAACACCCTGATCTTTAATTAAGTCCTAATTAAGAGAAATTAAGGGTAAAGGACCTTAGTTGGGACTTAATTGGATTTGAGTGGATAAGCTTATCCTAGCTTAAAGTATTGAATGCTATGTGTTTTATGTGCCCAAGTATGTGATTTTATGATATTTAAAAGTTATAAAGGATATACGGATGTTAAGGTACGAGTCGGGACGTTTAGAAGTTTTTTAAAGCTTTTTCACAGCCCAGTAATCGATTACCATCCCGTGGTAATCGATTACAGCTGTTTTCGCTATGTGTAATCGATTACAAAATCGATGTAATCGATTTCCATGTGCGCAGAACGCGTTTTTCAGCACGTTTAAGTGACGTTCGGGCCCCACGGTGACTCCAGAGTATGTTTAACCTAGCCACCACGTGAGTAAACCCTAATACCACTATCATTCCATCAGAAAACTCTCTCTCTCCATATTTGAGCCTCCATAGGTTTTTCTCTCAAGAACACACAATGCCAAAACCCTTCCACACCAAGAAACACCCACCAATTCTCACCCGATCAAGAAACCGACCACATATTATTAATCCTCACACCAAAATACACATAACCACTGGTTCCTTTTCTTCATCAAGTGTCACCGTTGTCACCGGACCGTTCGTGAGTTTAGAGAGAAAAAGAGGATTCACGGGAAAACGTCGGGCTAGAGTGTTGTCATCGAGTTTTACGATTATCTTCTAAGAGGTAGGGGTTTAGACATTCTAAATGTTGAATTTCGTGCATGTTGATAATGGTTTTTGATGAAATTGATGTTCTTGTTGTTTTTCCCATTAGGGATCACGAAGGGGTAATTTGTACCGATTGGTTTTGAAATTAAAAGTGTTTTTCACCGATTAAAAAGTGTTTAAATTGTATTTTTATGTTTGATTTTCGTATGGCTTCGTTTTCTAATGATTGGAACGATTCTAGGTTATTATTTTGGCCATTGGCTATGAAAAATCGTGTTTTGGAACTCTAGAATCGTGTTTTACGACGCTGTAATCGATTACCACGAGTTCGTAATCGATTACAGCAGGTGAATTTCCAATCGTCAGAAATGCGTGCTCTCTGTTAATCGATTACAGGGGTCCTGTAATCGATTACAGTAATCGATTACCACCCCGTGGTAATCGATTACAGCACTGTTGTTTGTGCGAAAATGAACCGTTTTAACCCTTTATGCACCCTAATGTGTTCTACAACTTGTATGAATGATATGTATGAATGTCCTATGGAATATATGTGATTGTACTTGCTGTTTGGATGGATTAAATGATGTATATGATGAATGAGTACATGTTATATGAAGAGATTAATGTGCAAAGTGAAAAGAAAGTTAAAAACACACAGAGTAGCCTTTCCGTTCGTGATGAACGTTACAGGGGGCTGGCAACCTCGGTTGTAACGACTCACTAGCGGAAGGTTAATTACACCCTCTACCCAATAGTATAGGATGAGCTCATACCTAGGGTCGGTGATGCGGAGGTTACAGGAGGGTGGTCAGGCCAAAACAATGTAAATGATCCACAGGCACCAAAAGGGCGTGCTTTAATGAAACGGATCCACAGGCATACTAAGTATGCTTAAAAGACTCAAGATAATTTAAGTAAAGAATGTTATATTACCTTATGTAATTATATGATGATCAAACACTTATTACACCACACATTGATGAACATTTATGCTATGTATAACTGTTAATTAAAAAGGAACAAGACAAACATAGGTAGTCGTACCGGGAAAAGATTATCTTGAAACTTATAACTGAATTGAATTCATTCATGTTCACTTATTTATTAAATAAACCCGGTACGGCTCCCCTACTGAGTTACTTTCAAGTACTCACCCCATGTTGTTTCACCCCCTTTTAGATGATGCGTATCAGCAGGATGACGGCGCGGGTTTGGAGCCTGGACAGTCGTAGATTAGATTTCAGTTATTACTATTTATTCAGAGATATCTTTTGGACTATGTCTTTTCTTATGGATTATATGTCTTGAATTATGTTTCGTTTCCGTTTATTTTTCCTAAGTCCGGACCTTTGCTAGCCGGCAAGTATTATTTATTTATGGATTGTATTTGTGGAGTCTTGTGAGTCATTGTTTTAGGCTCATGAGATAACACTATTATTATCATTATCTTTGTTGTATGTTTTGGGAGATTACATGGTTATTTAATTATATTGAGGTATTATTCAGGATTATTGTTCTCATGTCTATATACGTTGTATTATTTCGCAAGGACCTTATTTTATATTCCGCAAACAATTTACGAAAATTTCTCCCACGTATTTTCCGCGTATATGTATTTTGAATATAAAAATAATTATGATAACAGGAAGTAACCCTTATGAAATGACTAAAATGTCTTAAGCATTAAGGGCTATCTAGTAGGGTGTTACATCTATTCCGCTGGGAGAACGCGGAAGTACACCTCCTTGAAGTTGTGTATTGAGTCTTCAAAAAGGGTGAATATCTTCCGACCTATATGAGCTCGGAAGGATATCCACCCCTCAGTGGATCCGTGAAGGTGAGTAAGGGTGAAAAGATATAAAAAGGTCCAAAGAAACGGGGTTACCCCTAGGTTCTCGGAGATCTTCTCTTATCATCGGACCATCGCCCACGAGTTAAGGTGAAGTTGGCTGGGGGCAGTCCTCGCGATCCGAAGGACTTTTATCTGAAACTCAGTGAATGCAATCTGAATTCCGAGCCGAGTAAGAAGTATGTCATACATATAGAAGAAATCTTGGGGCTTATCGCCCTTATTGAAAGGAACCCTTTCTTCTTTCAAGGGGGCCTCAATGAGGTATTGGTCATAAGCCCCCTCAGTGAAGAACTGCTCCCAAGATTGAACGGCAGCAGCGTAGGTGTCGTCGGCCACAGAGACGATGCCAAGTGCCTCTTCTCCGGTCCAGTTATAAGAATCGTCAAGTAGCACAGAACGATGGAGCTCGGGTTTTGGTCGTTTGCTCATTACCTACAAGGGAAACTATTTAAAACCGTGTTTAAAACTGCTCTCAGAAATCGGGATCTGGCGTTTAAAGATGGTTTCCCACGAAAGGAAAAGGACGAGAGTAACAGATCCCACAAATAGGGGTCGAGCTCCGACGTCACCGCTCCGAATGAAATTAAAATACAAAAATTTGTAAGTTATAAGGAACTAAATTCTTTTCTATAAGGACTAAAGTTCTCGTGGCAATTCTAATAACTCCTAAAACGGTACCCGATCAAGGGTGACCGAGATCCGAGGTCAGTTTCTCAGAAAGGGTGCAAAATACAAATGCACAACCCAAGAATCGCAGGATTCACAGCAAAAGCATTTACCAAGAAATGAAAATGGAAACAATTTCCAGCAGCAAGAAGTTGTTAAGAAAGACAAAGAGATTCACATACCTAAACCTAGAACTAAAAAAGCTAGCACTCAAACCAAATATTCATCAAATCTCTAGCACATAACTTAAAATTGAGGAATGGCGGTGCACTTACATAGTTGAAAAAATAAGAAACGACCAATGATGAAGATGGTAGAAACGAAGAAGAAATCGCGGCCGCAGGTGGTGGTCTCCGGCACTCCTAGAGAAAGCACGATCTCTGAAGAAGGAGTGTGAGGAAGAAGATAATCGGGAAGAATGTGAGAGTGCGAAATGGGGAAGATGAAGGAACAATACCTGGAGGCAGGATTTATAGTGCCAAAAGGAAGGGTAGTTCCGACATTTCATGCACCAATTCCAGGGGCATTTTTGGAAAGTTCAAAACCATCTTGAAGACACTTCGGCTCCATCTGACATGTGTCACGCATCGAGCGGCACAATGTGACGTGAAAAGACGTGTGTAAGAGGGTTGGTTGGCGCGAATTACAAAACACAGGTTGGAGTTTTAACTCGAACCTCGACCCTAGCCTGATGTCCGAGTTGGGGGCAATGTTCACACCCCGTATTAGAGGCTCAATTCGACGACCCAACTTAGAACCCCAATTCAATGGCCCAAAAGAACGGCCTAAATCAAGACGTCAAGGGGACTAATATGAGGCTCAAGGTCGGATCTCGATATTTCCTCGATGAAATCAGTCCTGACCAAGGCCCAATAAATCGGTGAATGGCCCAATGTGAATGCGCCAAAAGTCAGACCCGTGTACGGGTCATGTAACCCGACCTGAGGTGGATAAGCTCGACCCGCGCTTAAGGCGGAGCTTTGCTAACTGTGGATGACGACGTCGCGAATCCCGGAGCCACAATGGGCACTACGAGGATCGACCCAGCACACCGAGAAAAACAGGATAAGCGTTATCTCGAGACGCGTGGAGGTGGTTATCGTGGAGACGCTCGTTTCCCACTCTATAAATAGGGTGTGAATTATGTACGTTTTTAGTTCAGTTCCCAAGCTAGAGAAAAGTTTGACTTAAGCTTCTGAGTCCTTTTCAGGGAAACACCCACGAAGCCCTGGAGAGGAGCGACGCGAGGAGTTCAGAGACCGATAACAGTTTTATCTTGGTGAAAGGTACGGAACACAGGACAACTAATGTAGGTGATAGGATGATAGGTAGAAAAGCAAGCACATGTTACTCTGTAATTAATAACAATTAAGAATGTATGGATACTTAAACAACACTTTATACAAATGCTACTCGACACAAACAAACAAGTTATTAGTCCAATGATGAGTAATAATGTTTGTCGTACAATAGAAATACGTCCAATGAGCATCCAACGTGTGTTATACATAAGACGTAATGTGTGCTATATATATGTGTGCTATACATATATCACATATTACGTCTTATGTATAGCACATGTTGGATGCTCGTTGGACGTATTTCTGATGTACGACAAACATTATTGAATGATGAGATGTGCAAAATTCGTATTTTAGAAAGCGCACTTTTTTAAAGTGGAATAAAACATGGATGTTCCTTGTTCCATTTCCCGAAATTACAAGAGTAATATCTCTTTAAATTTTAACTAACCAAAATTGGAAAATAAAAGTGTGTTTCTAAATAAACAACAGCAAACAGCCAATAACATATAACACATGATACAATTTTCTTATATGAATTACATTATTCTATATTGATGTGTATTTTACCTATTATGTAATATACATAATATATAGTAATATATATGCACTATATACACGAATTAATTTGTTGTGCATGCATGTTGATTGGTGTTAACTAATTTTTTTTTGTCCACCAATCATTTTTTAATAGAAAATAAAATAAAATCTCAAATTGGTCCTCCATTTTGCATATATGTTTTAATTTTGTCTTCCACTTTATTTTTTGTTCAAATTAATCTTTCACTTTGCTTTTCGTAAATAAAATTAGTCCTTTCGTTGGGTCTCCATTATAACTCTATTAGGTAAGCATTAATGTGTACTGTTAAGTGTTGATGTGTATATTTAAGTGCTGATGGGCAAATGACATGTACACTACACTCTAAATAGTCCCCCATCACTTATTTTATAAAAATTCTCCAAAAATTCCTAAATTTCTAAATTAATATATAAAACCCTCAACTAAAATATAAATCCCAATTAAAAACAAAACAAAATCACCAAATCTTAGCTCTAATTCATCACTAACTCTTACATACTTACCATCAAAATCCTATTAGAGGTATATAAAGATTAATGATGAATTAGGATTTAAATTTGGTGATTTTATTTATTTTTAATTAAAATTATAAATTTTTAATTTGAAGGTTTTATTAATTTAGAGATTTGAGATTCAATGGTTTAATTTGAAAAATTTTGGAAAAATTTTATAAAATAAGTCATGAGACTATTTATAATTTAAAACATTGAACTCTATTTTATTTGAGTGATACTCATCGTATTCCAACAATACTTACTCCCATGTACTTCTCATTATTTTTTTCTTTTTCTTCCCCTTTTCCTCAATTTTTGTATTGCTACGATTTTTTTTTTTACATAGTTGTAAAACTCAGATCGACCTGGCCGATTCGACCGATTCGGCCGCGAACCGGACATATGACCGGGTCGAGTCTCTAATTTGATCGGATAAGTATCGAAATCGGTGAGATCCGTTATGACTCGTCCGATTTTTAGTAAAACCGGTGACCCGGACGGTTTCAAAACCCGGACCGGGTTGTGCTTGAAAATTAAAATAAAAACGATGTAACAACTAGTGTCATCAAAGTCACCGTCTTAACACAGAGCACATTATCATCATCTTCAATCTATCCTCCTACTGCATATGCCACATCATGGAGAAGCTCCTCACCACTATTGGCAACCACCCCACCATCATAGAACTTGAAGATCACGAGATTGCCTTCTCATCCCAAACTCGTGGCTGTCATATGTGAAGAAAACAAAAGAAGACAAGAAAAGAAAGACAGAGAGATAGAGAGGAGAAAGAAAGAAGAGAGTCGGCAGTGCGGCACTATGAGCAATGTTAAAATAAGAATGAGGTCTCACCTAGGGTAAAAAAAGTGGAAATGGATCTAACTTAATCTAGTAATGGGCATTATATGCACCCAAAGCCCACACCCACAAACTTAAAAAAAATAAGAAACTATAAATAATAGTACAACAATATAAGAAATAATTATACACTATATTTTGATATTTAAAAATTTATAGTAATCTATATTTTTTTCTGAGTTAATATATATTTTTAATTTTTTAATTTATATAATTATTAAATTATATTTAACAGACCGGTTTTAATTACCAACCGATTGAACCACTGACCCACTGGTTGAACCACTAACCTAGTGACCCAGTATTTTGATCGAGTCGATCACCGGTTCGGTTCTGATAACTATGGTTTTTTATACTTTGTGCTACTATTTCTTCCCTCTTCTTGTAATTTTTTTTACATGACTACTTCTTATTCTTCTTGTTATTTTTTTAAAATTATTTTATTTATTTTATTTTCATAATTAATTTTATAATTTTTCCATCAAAATTAATTTTTTATAGAAATCTTCAATTATTTTTTATAACTAAATTGATAACTTTTTTTCATCAAAATCATTTTTTATTTTCTATAGAAACCTTTGATTATTTTTTTAATTTTATTAAATTTTTTAGTTCTCTTAAAAAATTTGAATGACTACTTCATTGGATATATCAAATAATTTTTTTTATCACCATCTCATTCATGCTTCTTCTATAAATTTTAACTGTTATGATGATGAGGTTGTTAAAGTATCAAATAACAAATTACTCATAATATAACATAAATTGCTCACACAATTTACATAAATACTCAATTTTTATTTTATCATAATGTAATGCAATTTTATTGACACATTGTTCATATATTAACACATCGTTACTCACAATATAATGCATATTTGCTAACTATTTATTATAAACTTGCACATAAACTTCTCACAAGTTGCTCACAGTAACATACATGTTTACTCACACTTTTTGAATAACTTTCTCACATTATGATTTACGTTACTCACACATTTTACAAACGTTACTCACAGTATTCTGAAAATGTTTTCACTCATTTTATATAACTTGCTCACAAGTTTCGTTCACAATCATATAAATAGCACATATTGCTTACAATATAAAACAAATGAGAAATGTTGGTGGTACAACCAGTATACATCCAACCTTGATCCAACTAGCTAGTATTTTATACGGTGAGGACCCACACAAATGTATAATAGCACAAACCACTTAATACCAATAAACCTGCGCGTGTGCCCAAAATCCATCATTTATACCATCAATTTAACTAAGGGGCAATAGTTACAATTCACATTATATCACGTTTAATTACTGCAATTATTTTTTTAATTACTGTTTGTAATCTTGGTGTTCAGTACGGAGTATGTATTTTGAATGTAGGTTGAAATTTATTTATTTTATTTTATGTGTATGGAGAAGGTCTCACGGTAAAAACTTAAAAGGGTTCTCCATGACTTATTTTATAAAATTATCTAAAAAATTCTCAAATTAAAAATTAAATCTCAAATTTCCAATTAATAAAATCCTCAAATTAAAAAAATTATAATCATAATTAAAAATAATTAAAACTACCAAATCTTAATCCTTATTCAATATTTACCCTTATACACTCTATTAGGATTTGGTGATAGATGAACTTATTAGCTATGTAAGGATTAGTGATAGAATTAGAATTAGAATTTTAATAATTTAAAGATTTGAGATTTAAGGGTTTAATTTCAGATATTTTAGAAATTCTTATAAAATAAGTCATAGAGGATTATTTTGAGTCTAAAATATTTAAGGGAATGTTTGGTTGGGGAGAATGTTTCAAGATTCCCGTGAATATTTCATTGAAAACTCATATTCCCACGTTTGGTTCAAATTTTTGCATTAATATTCCCGAAAATATTGCATCACAGGAATCCCACATTCCCACCATTTGAAACCAACCTCCCCATGAGAATCTCACATTCTCATCCCATGGGAATGTATAAGGGAGTGTTATTTTACTTTTGAGTAAAGGACAGATAAGTCTCAATCGATTTTTGTCGTGGACGCATAGGTCTCTAACCAAAATAAATAGTAAAATTGTCCCTAACCAATACAAATGTTAGACTCATAGGTCCCTCGATTGTATTGGCTAGGGACCTATTAGTCAAATGTTAGTCAAACGGTGAAAGTAACCGTGGGACCTATAAGTCTAATATTTGTATTGGTTAGGGACAATTTTACTATTTATTTTTGTTAGGGACCTATGTGTCAACGATAAAATCGATAAGGACCAATTTATCCTTTACTCTTTACTTTTTTACCCACCCTTAATCTACCTACTCCAAACATTTCCCTCTCTATTGTATCCCCTCTCCTACACAGAAACCTACATTGGCTGCTACTACTAGGGGTGTAAGCGGCCCGATAGAACCGACGAATCCGAACCGATCCGAAGGGTTTGGATCGGATCATCGGGTCTGATCGGATAAAATCCGATAAATCCGATCATTGAGTGGTCCGGATATCGGATTTTAAAATTTTCAATTCGATGGAACCGAACCATCCGATTGATCTGATTAAAATTAAAAAAATTAAAAAAATAATAAATCTAATTAAGTACTTTATAATTCCTAAATAATGACTTTTTTGGAATTTTTGTATTTTGACAATTTTTTTCACTTTTTTTTTGTATTTTTTTGGTAATTTTTTTTTTGTTTAATCGGGCATCCAATGATCCGAATCGAACCAATCGAATTTTAATCGGATCCATCGGTTCGGATTTGCTCATGAAAAAGTGATCAATCCAATCCAATCCGAACCGAACTTAAATTGATCGGATCGGATTTATTTTTCCTTCAAATCCGATCCAAATCGATCCGATTACACCCCTAGCTGCTACTCTTTTATTAAAATTATTCTTATGGTAAGATCTACCTTAATGTAGAAAGGTGATCAATATATTATATAAATACTATTTGAATATTTCATTTAATTAAACTATTTTGTTTGAGATATTTTGATTTAAACAATATTGATAGAAGAATTTATCTATTTGAGACAATTATTTTTATTAATTCTTAATAATTGTTAGTTAATTATTAGTTTTTTATTTATTTACTGATTAGTTTTTTAATTATTAATTTTCTTCACTTCAAATAGTTAGGGGTATATTTGTAAAATTTACGAATATTATAATTCATTCCTGAGAAAATTCAATATGATTCTCAGACAAACCAAGCACCAGAACGCTTCATTTCTAGGAAAGTGATTCCCGGAAATAGGATTCTCAGGAATGTGCACATTTCCAGGAAAAAAAGTTATTCATGAACCAAACGGCCCCTAAAGTGAATGATCTAAATGATTTATTTAGATTGCATTGTACACCTATTTTTTTTTTCAAAGATAATAAGGTATATTCTTGAAAACCAATAAAGAAAAGTCCAAAGGACAACAGCACAAGAAAAAAGGAACGGGACAAGCCCAACATCACAGTCTAAGCTGGAACTAAATAAAGAATTAAGAAAACTAAAGAATAAAGAAATAAATCCTTAACATTGTACACCTCATTTGCCATGTAAGCATTTAACAGTACACATCATCACTTACTTGACGGAGTTATAACGGAAGGACTAACTTAAGTTATAAAATATAAAGTGAAAGACTAATTTTAACAAAAAGTAGAGTGAAAGAGGACCAATTTAAAATTTAGCTAAAAAAACCAACTACATAGTCATTTGTTACGCTGACGCATCATATAATACAATAAAAACTAATAATAGTGTATCATTTTATTTTATATTATACCACATGCATCATTCTGTACCAGGCACATATACCAGGTCCTAGAATAATCAGTAGCATATGTCTGGGATATTTATACATGAAACCATGGTCCCCTGAGCAAGAACAGGAAAGAACTCCGACAAGAAATCTAAAAAATTCAACTGTTCATAATATATAATATATATAATCCTAGGAACTCTTTCTGTGGCATTCTCTCTCAAATGCACCCGATAATTTACAGCCTGCTAGTAATTGACAAGTGAAGAAAAAAAACCTTGCTAGGTGTGCAAAGCCATAAATAAGTTCTGTTTACGAGCATGTTCTGGAATAAGCCGATTGATGACATCAGGGGTTATACTAGAAAGTTCTGCAAGAGTGAATATGAAGTCAGCTAGTTACTCCAAAAGATTCAGCCTATTATTAGTTAAAAGAAGGGTTTTACTAACAAGTGTCCTTGATATTATGAATAGAAAGTTTTAGAAAAATTTAAAATAATATGATGGATTCAATGCATAGAAAATGCAAAATAAATATTTTCAATGCAAAACTTGGTTTTTTCATTATCTTAACAAGTGTCCTAATGATAATTGTTAACAAAATCCTAAAAAGAATCCAGAACTAAACTTTAAATGGTGTTAGGGAAAAACAAAATAGGACAAAACTACACTGACCTCCATTGAAATTTGGTTAGTGAAATTAGGAAAAACTACACTTCTCACAGTTTGTGGAATTAGATTTCCCCTAGAAGTTACACCAACCTCCCCCTTAACCACATGTGAACAATACATCTAGAAGAGGTTAGTGACTCCTTGACAAATACTCCTCTATTTTAAAATAATGGTCGTTTTGACTTTTTTTGTACATTAATTTTCTAATGTACCAAAAAAATCAAAATGACTATTATTTTGAATGGAGGTAGTAGAAGAGAGCCAAAGTGAAATTCACCAAGACTCGTGAAAGGTCAGTGAAATTTTATCTATAGAATATGGAATATTAAATGTAAAACCAAAAGGCTCAATTTTTCGGGTAGGTAATTTGCACTCACCAAAATTCTATTACTGCTTACTGTTATATAAAAACACTTTCAAAGAAATCCAATACTAGATTGTTATGATCAATGAGGTGGGTACTTCAACTCACCCTGAGGTTTAAAATTAAACAGAGGTGGAAGTGGCCGCCCATTAGGAAGGCGAGTGTTTGGATCCCTTAACTCATCAAAGAAGGGATGAATGCAAGCTTCTAACTGCAGTGCCATAAAGTGATGTGCATCAACTAATTTTATAATAACTGTACATTCAAGAATGATAATATAAAATAGGAATGTGTAATGCTTGATGGCTCGAAGGGAAACCAAGGAATGCAATATGAATTCTATTTCAGCAAATCAAAACTGGAGGTATGCAAAAATCATGGAAAGAATTCAAAAGAAAAGAAAAAATGCTGCTCCTTGATTTCGGTTTTCCCACATTTCTTACTCACCTCAATCGAGCCATAAAGCAATTTTCAACAAGTATGAAGAGATCAAACTTACAGCAGTGCATCGCAAATTAGGAGAGTACTGAAAAAACCTACAGACAAGGTCCACTGCTTCTGGGGGTAAACGTTTTTGAAAGACCTGTAAAATTAGGATAACATCATATCAAATTCCTAATGCAAATTTGCAAACAAGACTCATGCTCAAATCAAATAGCTTCACAGCCATCATCATAGGGACTAATTTGTGAAAACATTGATTCAACTAGATATTAATGCCTATTGCTAATTTTGGGATGTCTTAAAACGCCACAAACCAACATTGAAAAGCTGCAACCACGTTTAAACAGCATATCTTAAACTTTGTGGAAAGCACTGCAATGCTCTTCCAGCATCTCTAGGGTCTAACATCTATGCTGATCTAGCATTAACCTCACATGGTCCTTGACATTTGTCTAGACATGTTGAATCCCTTGCCTTATAGAGCCCAGTGCGGCAGACATTTCAAATTCAGAAACAAATAAGTTGACTGCAAAATCCATACTCAACTCTATAAAATGCCATAATAACTGAGGACCGTGTTAAATTATATCATCCTACAACATGAGCAAATAGACTAGAGTGCTGCATGTGCAGATGGATCAAAGAGAAAAAGTAGTGATGATAAAAGTGCAGAAAAAAAAAACAAATATAAATCAGTTGCAGTTGCAGTAAACTGAAGAATGGAAACAAAGCACAAGAGAGTGAACCTTGTGCCATGGATGAGGCTTTATCTGCGGAAACTTAAATTCAGTATAATTTGGGTTCATGCACTTTATCTCCTCTCTCGTTGGAGTTCCCAAAACCTGAAAAAAAGAAAAAGAAAAAAATATATATAACTCCTTTGGTGACAGTGAGAAAACTGTCATTTCATTAGAACAATAACAGAACTAGGAAAATCTAAATTGCATAATTCATTTGTGAATGAAAATTAGCTTTTTCTTTACTCTTATCTCACAGGATCCAGAAAGAGACAATCAAGCATAGAAAAACATTAGTACATGAAGACTGGAAACCATTGCACAAAATCAATTAATATAGCCCTTTCCTTGAGCCGTGAAATAGAGGAAAAGTCAGAGACCACCACAAAATAAATCATTTCTGGCAGATCCAACCAAATTTACCATACACAATAATGCTAAACAAAATATTTCAGTATTTATCGAATATTCAAAAATTATATAATTCTACAATAGCCAAATCCAGGTATCTGAAAATATGGATTCCACACCTTGATGATTTCAACTAGTTGATCGACTCCACTCTCTCCAGGAAACAAAGGCTGCAAAATAATTTGAAATTCAGGTAAACTGGAAATTAAAACAGAGAGACAATAAAATGAGTAATAATAATAATAGTAATAATAATAATGATGATGAAACATTAAGGCATCAGATTACCTGTCCAAGGAGTAATTCAGCCATTACACAACCAGTTGACCAGATATCTATGGTAGTTGTATATTCAGTGGCACCAAAGATAAGTTCTGGGGCACGATAGTATCTTGAACAGATGTAAGAAACATTAGGTTCTCCTTTCACCTGATGAATTAGAATATGAATGAAGCATGAGTGGAACGGAAAAAGCTTCCATCAATCACCACAGCACTAAGTTCAATATCTTACCAACACTTTTGCACTACCAAAATCACAAAGTTTCAGCTGATGAGTGTGTGGGTTCACCTGACACAAGTAACATTAATTTGAGCACAACAAACAGTAATTGATGCCAACATAAGTGCACAAGCTTCTTAGGAAGTTGGTTCTAGACATGCTGGCAGAGGCTCTCTGACCAATTGGTTAGGGCATAGGAATTTGATCCGTAGCACCCCCACTCTTCTTACTAATTTATCACTTCCGCTCATGATCTTAGTAGAACTATGCTTTGTTCATACTTCAAACCCATTTGGGCTTTTGTGAGAGAAGGCATGTTGTTAGTACTAAGTAATATTATGCCTTTATTGCGGTTTTTCTTTGATTTGGACAATTAATTTGGTAGTATGCAGTAAAAGAAACATTTATGAGTCCATTTCAACATGAAGATAGAGAATATTTCAAGACATCAACCAATGATAAATTGAACTACATTTGAAAGTCTTATAGAGAGTTTAAATTTGTACATGCACAGACATATGACAATAACAACAATACATTAATAATTTGTTTGTCATAATAAAATATTGATTGCATTTCAGAAATGTTTCTTTCCATTGTGGGTTAATAAGATGTTGAGATACTGAGGTATCTTTACTGTTTTTGCATAGTATCTTATACAGATTTATTCTCTTATTAGGTACATACTTTACCTTAAATTAGGAAAAATATTACCAGGGCACTAATTCTTTTTTATTAGGAAAGATTCATTAGTTGTCTACAAATTCTAACACTATTATACAGTTTAATACACCAGAAAATATATTCTCTCTTTTCAAGTTGGCATACGAGCTTCCAATCTGGGAGCCTGACCACATTCTGCAGCCACCAGTCTTCATTGCTAGTTTTTAGGTAGCGTTTGGTAAGGGGAACAGTTAGCACAGAGACTGGCCACCACCGCCGCTGACCACCACTTGTCTAGTCATAAGTAATTGTGTCCACTTCAAATATTGTATGTTTTGTCTCCCATTTTTACCAAACAAGTACAAAGACACTATGTCTCAATAACATTTCCTAGTACCATTATCTCTTGTGTCCCCAATGACTCTATACTTACTGACCCATGTACAGTTTAATACATCAAAAAGAAATATTCTCACCTTTCAAGTTAAGATATCAGCATGTTGAAAATGTTATGATTTCTAAATTAGCATTGGAATAACATTAGGATGATTATAAAAGAGCCCATTATGAGTTCCAATGCAATTAAAAATGACTTACAAGTAAGTTCTGAGGTTTGATGTCACGGTGACATATACCAATGCAATTATGTATATAAGCAAGGGCCCTGCAAATCTGCAGCCAAAATCAGAGAAAGCAACAAAGAGATGTGTCAATAAAAAAGAAGAAATATGTCAACATTACAAAAATAAATTCAATATGTGAAACTGAGACTCAAGTATCAACTTATTCAAAGAGATAAATCTAAGAGAGATGAGTTTAATTTACAAATTTTAGAAAAAAGAATTGATCAGGGAATAAAAAAGATGAGTTAGCTCTTCATGGGCCAATCATAAATCATTTTTAACATTATCATTAATAAATGCAAGGTATTTATAATCATAAAATACTTGGGGAATTGCCCGTGCTATTCTGATATGCATGTCTGCTTTCCATTCCCAGAAATAATTGAGAGACAAGCAACTACATACCTGGTAGGTATAAAGCTTTACATATATCAAAGGCATTCTCTGATTAATTCTGCTATAGTTCCTTGCAATACGATTCAAAGTTTCAGGAACATATTCAAGTACTAGATTCAAGTAAACTTCTTCTTTGTCGGTCGTTGAATAGAAACAATGCCTAAGGGCAACAATATTTGGATGATCCAGCATTTGCATTATCTGTAACTCCCTATTCTTATAGCGCTTGTCCTGGAGAACCTTCTTGATGGCTACAATCTCTGCAGTCTCTCTACATTTTGCCTGAGTAAAGCATTAATAGAATGGAAAAAAATTTGTATCAGCATGTCATATGTCGACCGCATGCCATTTACAAAAGAAAGATATCAAAAGCAAACTAAGTGGTTCTGCCTCACTTGAAAAACAGTGCCAAAAGAGCCAGTTCCAACCACATGTTCCGCGATATAACTAATATTCTGTCAGAGGATGACCCATAACCAAGGGAGAAGTTGTTAATTATCAATAGCTTAACATTGATCCCATAACCACAAGAGCTATCCGATGCCAATTGGCTCGGAAATTCTTTTACCTGCCTAGATTGACCATTTCGGCCACCAATACTGGTTCTTATCACATGTCCTGTTTCAGCACCCACACCATCAATGACATCCGGCTCACTCTCCTGCAGAACACGAAACAGTGGCACCTCAATGTGACAGAAACAAAAACTTTAAAAAAAAACACACATTTTTCATAAGACCATAAACAAATTTAGATAGGCAACTTACTCTGTCATCTTCACGGTCCATATTGTCCCTCAATCTCATCTCAAGCATCTCCCTCCCGAGCCAATCCACCGAACTAGATGAACCCCTGAAGCCATTAGCAGATCTTGAACTGCCAACCCCACCATTTCCAAGGCCAGCGGACGCCATGAATGACCTCCACAGGTATCACCAAAATGCCACTATTTGCTTCCTTCTGAATGCTCTGCTCTCTTGTTTCCAATTTCCTCCAAGCACTGCTCACCCTGTAAACTGTCTGTCAATGTCACAACCCATTCGAAACACTATCCGATTCCCATAACAACTTCAAATCCAAAATACAAGGCTCAAAACCACCCACCACAGGAACATACTACATGTAAATTAACTAGCAAAGAAAAATGATAATTAGATTTAGTCAGATCTAATCCTTTCAAAGTCATATCGGAAACCAAAAGACAAATCGCATACACAAGGGAAAGGATGGGGAAAGTAGTAAACAACAAAAACCGTAGGAAGATCTATCAAATCCAAATAATTAAGCAAATTATTACTATCAAAAAAATGGAAACAAAGTAGAGAAAAAAGGATCATCGCGTTTGACTGAGTGACCTGAAAGCGGTTGTGAGGAGAATCGGAGCAGTGTACTTGCATTTTACTGAGAGTGAGAGGTGGTTTCCTTTAACTGAGTTTTCGATCAATCTGAGACCGTGAATGGCTGACTGAGTGACTCTCTTCACTCTGATTAAACGAACGATGGATTGGCCTTTCGACAGAGTGAGGCGATCGCCGGTGATTGGGGAAAACCCTTTCGACTTCGACACTCTCTTTCCTTCTCTCTCTCTATCTCCCCCTTCTTTCTCTGATCTCTCGCTTTGCTGATTTCGTTTTCGCTCATCTTATTTATTTACTTTTTATTTTTATTTTAAAGCACCATATTGTTGTGCGTTAAAAATGAGTCAAAAATTCAAAATAGTTAATCATATCGTACCTATAGTGCTTGTTTGGATGTCATTATTTGTTTAAAATAAGATCTTTTTTAATTAAAAAAAGGTCTTATTCAATTTTTTGATATGTTTGGATGCTAATATCAAGTAAAAGCACAATCTCTAAAAAAAAGTAAAAAAAGATCTTTTTTGAGAAGCTATAATTTCCATCTTCTAAAAAAAGATATTTTATATAACACAAAAAAGATGTTTATGATTAAATAAAGATATTTCTATATTACATCTAAACATAAATTAATTTTGTATCCAAACATAAAATTACTTCTACTTTTTCAAAAGATCTTAATTAAAAAGATAAATTAAAAAAGGACCTTTTGCTAGAATCACATCCAAACAAGCTCATAATATTAAAGTTGGGTTATACACTAGCACACTCAAAATGCTTCTCATGTTAAGTTTAATGATGTGTCATACTTAGATTTTTCTTACAAAATTCATTTTATACATAATTTTTTATTTTTATTCTAATTATTTTAATATTATAATTACTATGAAATATGAAACATAAAATACTCATTAAAACATAACAACTCTTGGCCTTTCGATTTTTTTATGTAAACATGTACTTTAAAATAGTTAAATATATATATAGGTAGTTGTAGAATTAGTTACGTGAATAGGTAGTGCGTTTTACTGAATAAAAGTCGATTTGAATCGACTATACTCTGCAAATTTGCAATTTTTATTGAGCTATAGTCGATTCAAATCGACTGAATCGACTATAGCACAAAAAAAATTGAAAATTTGCATGCATAGTCGATTTGAATCGACTTTAGTGTAAAAATCTTTGCAAATTTGTAAGCAAAGTCGATTCAAATCGACTATGGGGGAAGAAAAGTATAAAAAAGTGGTCCCGGGTGATCATTTGTTACACTTCCTCATTTTTCTAAATTTCACTCTCTCTCACTAAAATTCACTCTCACTTTCTCTCTCATTTTTTTATTATGGAGACTGAACATGTATACCGGCTGGACATAGTTGATCACATCGGTGCACGTATTGAAAACCAAGTAATATATTAATTGTTTTATAATAAAATTATAAATTTTGTTATAGTTACCATAAATTAAGATGTAGTAAAAAATAGATTTAGGTTGTTAGGTAGATTAGTTGTGTAGTTAGAATTATTTTAGGTGGTTAGGTATTTTAGTATTATAGTAGATTTATTTATGTATATACTTTGATTATATATTTTACTTAGGTTACTAAAATGTAATATTAATTAGGTTACTACCATCATCATGTGACTGTTTAATGCAGCGTCCCAAATTTTAAACCCATAGTTGTGTAGGTCTTATAAGGAACGCCTATGTCTTATCATGTCAATGTTTAATTAAGTAATTTTTGAATGAATTAAATGCATGAATAAATTTTAAATGGTTTGTTATTTATGTTTAAAAATTAAGTCTCATAATTAATTACTGTGTCGTAGGCGATTAGATCCACACCCGTTGATGGAGCCATACTTGGACATAGCGGGGTTTCGTCATGTCAGGATGCCCGTGTGGCCGTTAGATCGGGCATTGATTAGTGCACTGGTCGAGAGATGGAGGCCTGAGACCAGCACATTCCACTTACCTTATGGTGAGGCCACGATCACCCTACAGGATGTGGCATTCCATGTTGGCCTTCGTGTAGATGGAACGCCGGTGAGTGGTTGTGCTACTGACTGGGAGACACACTACAGGGACGCAGCATTGAAGACTTTTGTGAGGAGCTGCTAGGTGTTGTCCCCCGCCCCCCAGTTGAGCGTAAGGGGGGTTTTGTTACGCTGAAGTGGTTGATGAGTCTTCTTGCCGCATTCGACGCGAAGGCCCATCCCACTGACATAGAGGTACAGAGAGCGACCAGAGCTTGGATGATGGCCCTTTTTGGTGGGTACTTGCTGCCGGATAAGTCCGGGAATAGGGTACATTTGAGGTGGCTCCCACTGCTCGATGAATGGGATGGTATCGGTAGACGTAGCTGGGGATCAGCCGTGTTGGCCACATTATACAGGGAGATGACCCTAGCTGTAAAGTTTGACGTCACTAAAATAGGAGGCTGTCATGTCTTATTACAGTCATGGGCATGGTCGCGCTTGCCGACATTATTTGGAGGGGCAATTCGACATGATTTGTGGCCTCTTGTTTCGAGGTAAAGATTTAATTCATGAACCAACTAATAAATTTGAGATGATATGCTATTTATCTAACCTTGGTTTCTGATTATAAATTGTAACAGGTGGGAGAACGTTCGACATATTACCAGGAAGTTGGAGGAGCGACTTCTCAAATTTAGGACAACACTAGACAACATCGGATTGCACGGGGTAAGGAAGAATAATGGTCATGATATTGAAAACCTCTTTTTATACTTTTTATAATGAAATTTATCTTTGTTTGTTAATACTTGTCACAGTTTATGTGGAGGTCGTACGATGATGATCGTGTTAGAGCTGTGACGCCGGAGTGGGTGTTTGCTGAGCGAGAGTTGTGGCACTCTGACACCAGCATCATCTTTTTTGCCACTGTAGAGTGGCACTATGCGGAGAGAGTGGTGCGGCAGTTTGGTGGAGCTCAGCACATACCGTATGCGCCGATGAACATCGACCGGCTACAGCGTGTCGATATACGCACCAAGAGGGAGGCATGGTGGCCCAAGGATCACGAAAGGTGGCATGCAGTCTGGGATGAGCGACGACGGAGGAGCATCCGGTTCGAGTTGTTCTACGACCACCTACCATCACGCGAGTACTTTGACTGGTATAGTGTGTCTCCACACCGATTTCTGAGTTTGGATGGGCCGCCGCAGGACCCTGCCTTTGTGTATCTTTTGGAGGACGATGTGCCACTCCATGCTCCACCTGGTCCCTCATTGATTCTGAGACCATCGGGAGCCGCAGATATGCGCAACATAAATACCAAACGCCGTGCAGGTACTCGAGCGAGTGCTCGTCAGGTAGGAGTGCCTGATGCGGGGCAGGCGGGAGAACGCCGGCGCAGGGGACGCGGAAGGGGACGGGGACGGCGACGGCGACGCGGTGCACAGGAGGAGTCAGAGGTCGAGCCACCGAATGAGGCAGAAACTGACGCTAAGCCACATCTCCAGCCACCTACTGAGCCGCAGCAGTAGCTTACAGGCCCTTAGGACCATGATGTGTCTCAGTTCCGTACGCCACCTTTGTATTCCTCATGGGGCTCATGGGGACAAGCAGCGCCCAAGCCACAGTACTATGTTCCGCAGCCTCCGGTTCCAGACCCCTTATTCATTTGTTCAGATCAGAGCCCGCAGACACAGTTCAGGACGGGCCTTGCTGACGAGCAGCCTATATCTACACATGCTATTAGCACACCTGGGTTGATGGCGATGCTGGACCTGGATGACTTCTCATCGCCGACGTGGACCCCTAGATCACAGGCTTTGTTTCGTGATATTATGTTCGGTCGCGGATCAGGCGAAGGTTCTTCATCACAGGTGCAACAAGAGGTCACACCACAGGCTCCAGTTCGCACGTTTGATGATGACAGTTCACCGGCCGATCAGGGGGACTCATCTGATGATCCAGTTGACCCTCCTGATACTGGGTCAGAGTCTGATTCAGGGGTGCAGCAGGATAGGGAGCAGCGACAGAGGCGGCGGCCGAGATGCGGCACAGGAGGGTGCATTGGGGGTACGGAGCCACGACGATGGAGGGGCGGACGTCTTGGTCGCAGAGGTCGTGGTGGTAGATAGACTTAGATTTTGGTTTTGTATAATATAATTTAAAATGTTTTGAAATACTTTGACATTGTATTATTGATTATTTAGTTGAATGTGAACCCTTATCTCCGTACTTGTTATTATCGCATTAATTGATAAGGCTGGATATGAAAATTACAAAATAAAAAACACATCAAATTTAGATATCTTAAATAAAAACAGTTATGACAAGGCAGAAGTACATAGTACATAACACTTCAAAAAACACTTAATGTTACACTTAACATAACACTTAAAAACAGAAATATATTTTAAAAGCAGTTGATTACGAATTTAAGTCATCAGGGATCAGCTAGATTGGGAATCGGGTGTTCCATGTCAGCGTAATTTACTTCTTCGTCACGTTCATTGTAAATAGTTACCCCGAACCTTTTATGGCCGTCATAAATCAACCAAATCTCAAAATCATATTCTATCAAGTACTGGTACATAAAGTCTCTCCAATAGTCGGTAAACCATATTTCATCACCTCTTCTCTCACACTTAAGATCCCAGGTTTTTCCACTTGGTGTTTCCAACTGGACTTTACGCGGCAACCTTCGCCCATGAATATTAACAAATACCGTTGGCAATTTCTGCAACAACGAATGCGAGAGAATGACAAGGTTTTTTGTACGACTTATTATACACAAAAAAAAAGTTGAAGGTTAAATTGGAAATAATACGTACCACGTCATTCTTGTTACCATCCTTAATCTTAATGCATGTTTCATGCGTGTTAGGCCCACCGAATGCCAACCCAAGATTCATATTTGTTTTTGTTATGTGATTTATGCTACGAACCTTAAGATTGCATTCGTTTATATAACGAAAAATTTCAAATTCGATTCAAATCGATTAATCAACATGAGCAGTAGACCAATTGGTTATCATATTCGATTCAAATCGATTATAGGAGTAGAAAAATGAGACCAATGCTTATCATATTCGATTCAAATCGATTATAGAAACAGAAAAATGCTTATCATATTCGATTCAAATCGATTATAGGAGCAGAAAAATGCTTACCATATTCGATTCAAATCGATTATCAATTTAGTTCGATAATTATAAAGACACGATTCTGACAAGAATTGACCACTCAACAATTTAGCAGTAATAAATGCACCTTGAATGCCAGAAAACCATAATAACTTGTAGAATAACATAAAATGAGTAACATTAAAATTCCCAAACCAACTACACCAGTAAAAACAATTAAAAATTACTACAACCGACAATAATATCAAATGAGTACACAAGTACATAAAATCAAAACATCGGTAACAAGAACCATAGAATTAAAAGACAACAACAAACATAAAACAAGAGTACTACAACAAACATAAATTTGTTAATACAACTCATCATGGAACATTGTTGGAAGAGGACGATGAAGCTATAGCCGGACACTTACGCCTACTATGTCCTGGCTGACGACAGAGCCCACACCTTTTAGGCTGAGAACCTTCCACCTCATCCATCTCATTACGAATCCGGCTCGAAACTGGGCGACCCTCAGCTTTCCTCATATCCGTAGGATTGGGCCGCAGCACCGGACCATTGTATGGAGGCCACAAATCTTCATTACGAATAGAAGCAAACTTAGTTCGGTACACATTATAAACAGATTCCATGCGGTAGACTTCATGGACAAAGGATCCCCAATCTAAATGGGCATCAAAGCACGCCGGAAATGCGTGACGACAGGGGTAGTGGAGCTTCTGAAATGCTCCGCAATCACAGCTACGCTCGGACAAAGACACCCTGAAGGTCCTCTGTGTTGTGTTGTCCACCTCCCCTTTTTCTAAAATCATATACTCGATTGAATCTCGAGTCACGCGTGTGGCGTGCATATCATGCAACACTTTCCGATGCTTCTCCATTTCGCCCAGCAGGAACTCAGAAAACCTTTGACCCGCCGCAAGTTGGGTCTGCGATTCAGTTCCCTTCCTAACAAATAGCGTCACAAGACGGAGGAAGGTTGACCTCACAATAGCTGTAACTGGAAGACTGCGGGTGCCCTTTGTAACACCCTACTAGATAGCTCTTAGTGCTATAGTCATTTAGGTCCATTTCATAAGGGTTACCTCATGTTATCATACTTATACTTGTTTCTAAAACACTTGTACACGGAAAATACGTGGGAGAATTTTTCGAAAATCTTTTGCGAAATATAAACATAAGGGCATTGCGTATAATATAACGATAGTATATGACCCATGGTGTAGTCTGAATAATACCTCATAAAATAAATAAAAGTAAACAAATATAATCTCCCCAAACATATAATCAAGAAGGTAAATAATAATAGGTGTCGTCTCATGAGGCTAAAACTGAGACCCATAAGACTCCACAATACAAATCCATGAACTGAAACGTAAACGCCGGCAACATATGTCCGGGCTCAGAGTAAATACAAATAAATGCTAACATATGAAATAAACGTAAACATAATCCATAACGTAATAACGGGAACTGATAAGTCTAAAGATAAATAATCTGCATAGAACTAAAGCTGCGCGGGCTCCTCATCCGCCCCTGTGTCCTGTAGAACCTCATCATCTAAAATAGGGGGAAAACGAGGGGTGAGTACTGGGAAGTAACTCAGTAGGGGAGCCGCTCCGGGTTTATTAATAAAATCGGTGAAACATGAATGAATTCAATTTCAGTTATAAGTTCTAAAACCATCTTTCTCGGAACGACTTACCTAAGTGCCTCTTGTTCATTTTACATCATACATAAATTATACATAATTATATCCTTCGTGTGTGTACTCTACGTGCCATCTAGTCATGTATGGAAACTTAATCAAATATAATGCTATGTTCTCTGTCACTTTACTAGGTTGTAACTCATATAACTTTAACTCATATCACTTTAACTCTTATTATGTCTTATGGCCTATCCACCCTCCTGTAACCTCTGCTGCACCGACCCCTAAGCATGAGCTCATCCTAACGAAATGGGGAAAAATGGGATATTCACCAACTACAAGTGAAGGACCTGTAGCGCCGAGGATGCCAACCCCCTCCTACAGCCTCTCAATCACAAGCCGAAGACTACTATGTATCTTTGCGCCACCCAGTAACGTCTTTATTAACTACGCACCACCCGGTGACGTCTTAATCACATAAATGCGCTACGCAGTGACGTCTCAGCTCAGAACATATAACATATACATACATCACATAATTCACATAAACGTATATTATCATCATTTATCTCATGTAAACACATCATATCAACACATCACCATCCAATCAGCATTTAAACTTGCGTACAAATCATAATTAACTCATACATATCATCCATACTGGTTGTAAGACGCATTAGGGAGCATAAAAGGGTCAAAACATGTCAATTTTCGTAAAAGGGGTGAGATACAGCGTGAAAAATGCGCCGGGGCGGCGCGACCACCGCTGGGACGGTCTTGGCCGCTAGGGCGGCTGCACCACCGCTAGGGCGGTCTGGTCTGACGGCGGTGACCGCTGGGGCGGTTTCTGACCGCCTGGGCGGTCGTGCGTCGTCCTGTTCGCAGGACTTCGCAATTTCAACAGTTTTCTTTTCCAAAAAGCCATTTTTAAACATCCAATTGATGAAAAACTTTTCTCAAAACATAATTAACTCATAGAAACACTTTCTCAACACTTTTAATCGGTTAAAACGTTTTCTCTTTGAAATAATTTCACAAAAAGTAACCCTTTCATGAACCCTGATGGGAAAAACGACCATAACATTAATTCCATAAATTAATCATTAATATGCACGAAAATAATATGCCTAACCCCTACCTCTTGAAGACAATTACGAAATATGCAAAGAGAAACCCTTTCTCGACGTTGCTCTCGTTGGAAACCTCTCTCTCTAGCCCCACGAACGGTCCGGTGACGCCGGAGACTCTTAACTAAGAAACAGAATCGGTAGAAAGCTCCGGCTTGATGAGAGGATTAAGAATATGAGATTATTTTCTGGATTGGTTAAGGTTTGATGGTTGTTTCGTGGTTTGAAGTATCAATGACTTAGGGAGCTCTTGAGAGAAAGATGGCTATGACGGCTCAGAAGAAGGAGGAGAGTGTTTTTCTCAATTGGAGAGGGTTACTAGTGTTTATATAGAGAGTGGCTAGGTCAAGAGTCATTGTGGGGCCCACCGTCACTTAAATTACTCAAACACTCCAAATCCCCCCAAATAATACTATAATGCTCATATAATTTTTTTAAATATAAATTAAAATACACACATAGGCACATAAACTAAAATAAAATAAAATAAAATAGAATAAATAAAAATATATAACATTAACATTATCTAATAACATCATGTAACTCATATAAATATTTCATATCATCATTCCTAACATCATGCATCATCTAAATATCAATTAGAATTCATATATGCATCCAACATACTCTTCCACACACAATGAACACTCACATAGATACACATAATTATCATGACATATAATTTACACTCGTAATTCACATAGCATAGAATGAACACATATATACACACTTAAATCACGTCACACATAAGGGTTTGACTAGAAGAAACTTATCCACCCAAACCGAATTAAATCCCAACCAAGGTCAATTACCCTTAATCTCACTTAATTAGGACTTAATAAAAGTCGGGGTGTTACATTTCTCCCCTCCTTAAAAAGAATTTCGTCCGCGAAATTCGACACTTCTAACACTAAGAACAACACAAAACATAACAGCGCCTTACCCTCGTGAAGACTCGAGGGAAGGCTCACATACAAGCATTTAACCCGAATGAATAGGTCGTGCGGAAAGCAAGCTTAAGAAACAAAACATCTATTGCATAAATGTAAAGAAAACCGAAATACATTTTCCAAGATAAAGACATGATTCCATGTTCTTACAAGGTAAGTTGATCCTTATGTTCCTAGGGTCCATGATCCAACATCAATGTTCTCCTCAAATAGCTTCATCCCCATTTTTAAAACATCATCTTAGGAATTTTCTGAATCTGCATCTGCATCATCAAAGAAGTTTGGAGTGAAGTCAAACCCACCAGGCGAACCAATTGTCTGCAACGGTTCTGCACTCTGTACCATAGGTTGAGCAACTTCCCTTGCCTGATCCGCAAAGCTAAGAGAATGTGCGTCATCATCATCCCTCATTGAACTTGTTCCAGCACCACTAGCACCCTCGCCTGCGTCAAATGATTGCGGGAAGAATGTAGGATCAGGCCCTGTAAAACCCCAAAATTCTAATTATACCTTAATTAGAGGGATATAGTCATAATCACTTTAATCAAGGTGTAATTGGAATATGTATGTGATCGGGATGTATTTTGATGTATATGTGTTATTTGATATGTGTTATTTGATATGTGTTATGTGTATTATGATGATAGATGCATTGCATGCGGGTTAAAATATGATAAAATAGACTAAGAATCTAGGAAGGGAATGTAGGAGGTAATCACGAGAGATTTTAGGTATTTATGGTTATGTATGAGTTTATATAGGTGTAAAAAGGATGACAAGGGTATTAGAAATGGTTTAGAGAGTGTTAGGTGCATTTTGGAGTTTTAGATGTTTGAAAATGTTGCTGCTGTCATGTATCAGTAGACTCTCGCTAGAGGCCAGTTGCCTTCGCTAGCGAGTAAGGCGGTAGAGTCCGTCGCTAGCGGCTAGTGACAACGCGCTAGCGGGTTGTGCGGTGGGAGCGGTCGCTAGCGACCGTGATACACGCGCTAGCGACCAATATCGTGGCAGAACATAATTCTGTATTTTCATTTATGACCCTCATCCCCCACCTTTTAAAAAATTGCCAACCAATCCCTCCGTTCCTATACCACCTTATAACATCAGAAACCTTCACTAACCTCCTTAAGAACACCCTCACAAACATCAGAAACTCCAACCCCCACACCCAAATCCTTCCACCTTAAGAAAGCTTCACAATTCACATCCAACCACAAGAACTCCTCAAACCAGAGAATAACTCACATATTCAGATTCCTCATCTCATTTCCCTTGATTATAACCGAACACAAATCCTTAGAAGCCATGGTTTCATCATCCTCATCATCAAAGAAGAGTTAAGAGGAGTGTTCAGCAAGAAGTTGTAAGAAAAATGGTGATTTCTAGCTTGTATAGAGAGAAACTACAAGAGGTAGGGGTTTAGATTTATGTTAAGTTATGTATTAATGTGTTTTCATGCATCAGATTCGAGTACAAGTCTTTCTTTGCATCAAATGGTTGCTGTTTTGAAAACTGATATGAGTGCAGAGTCGAGCTGCTCGCTTGCGGCTACAACACAGCCGCCAACGAGTGCACACGCGCTAGCGGTCAGATTACAGGCGCTAGCGAGTGTGGAGAACCGACCTGAGCGCTAGCGACCGCAGAGGACGCGCTAGCGACCAGATCGCAGAGTTTCCTACAGAATGGTGTTTTCTGATATTTTTGGTATTTTAAAGATTTTAAGCTTATATATGTTTTTAAATGAAATATCATGATGAATATGTATATATATATATCAGAAATGAATATTGTTTATTGGAAATGGAGAATTTAAAGAAAAGATGATATATGAGATCATCTATGTTTTTATGATTACGTGTATGTGATATATGTGATATGATGAGCATATAATGTATAAAATGCATGCTGATATATTAAAGAAGCTGTGAAAGGTCATGTGAATTAGAAAATGAGATTTATGAGTAGCTTTCTGTACAAACAGAATTGGCAAGGGAGGTTGGCACCCTCGGTCCCCAATACCGATTTGTAAAGAAAGTGAATAAAAACCCTCTTCCCCATAGAGATCTAGTAGAAAACTAGATAGGTATGAGCTCATAGCCTAGGGGCCAGGTGTATGCGGAGGTAGAAAGAGAGAGGGTAGTGCCAATGATTTGAGAAAGTTATAACACATGACACATATAATTGTATGCATGATGTTGATTGTGCAACTGTTGGATGAATGATTATATTTAAACTTGTGACCGTATGCATGGTGATGACTGTGCAACCGTTACCTCTAATGAACATCTTTTCAATAACCAATGTCAGTATAATATTACCTCTTTATTGTTATATAACATTTATATAATTATCCAGATGCATATAGGTAAGACACTCTGGAACTACATTATGTTTACGAAAATATCATTAAATGGACTTATGCATATCTCACTTATTTCAAAATAAACCGAGTGATCCCTATTGAGTCCGTGGAGCTCACCCCAATTCCACCCCCTTTGTTTAGATTCAGGCCAAGCTACAGGTACTACGTTAAGAGAGCAGATTCAGATTTGTATGAATGATTGAAGCTTTGTCACGACCCAACTCGGATCGTGACCGGCACATGGGACACCGAGTCCCATGTCAGCCTTAACCTGTAATCCATAAGACAATCCAGCTAAACAACAACAACCCCAATTACAATAACATACACACATACATAAGATCCATACATAAAGTCTGGTCATAACATTCAGCTTAATCCATAAACCATCATATACAATCCCTACACCTAAATATATATGTCATACATGTCCATAAATAAGCCTAACAACATCAACACAACAACAATAAGTCTTAGATAGACTTATACAACATTCATCCTGTACCCTAGTCCAAGGAAATCATGTCTGTAACATAAGGAGCATACACTAGATATGAAGTACATAATGCCTCTACACATGAGGCTTACCAAATCTAAGAACCCGGAGGAACGGATGAACTCGTCCTTTGATCTGCACCTTGATCTGAAAACATATTGTATGAATGGGTGAGTCATACGCTCAGTGAATAAACATGTTATAAGCAGTGTATGTAGGATACAACAGTACAAAGCAATTATAACATAAACTAAATATATATATATCAATTTCGTCGTTCTTATACAGTCTCTTTATCTTGGTAGCTTTTAACCTATGAACACCTGGAGCACGGCCCCGACTCATGTTCATAGGTAGTATGGATGTCCCGCGAGCTATGCCCCTCATCAGACACCATACTGGGAAACCCCGCGAGCTATGCCCCTCATCAGGTTTCCCATATACGACCCCGCGAGCTATGCCCCTCCTCAGGTCGTTTTACCATCTCTTAATTCATTCAATTTTTATCTTATTTAGCACTGTTAGCGGCACATATCATTCATAATCACAGCCTCAATAATTCATCATCATCATCACAACATTTCAGTATCGAGTTTAGGGTAGTGGTGAATGAATGGATTTGACTTCATAACTTAAAAATATAAGGATTTTGAGTTAAAGCCTTGAAAATAGAGTTTTTGTACTGATGTAATCGATTACAGGCCTCTGTAATCGATTACCAGCTTCAAATTTCGTTCTGAAGAAAATTTTTGTAAAAATAGGCAGTCTGTAATCGATTACAATCCCGTAGTAATCGATTACAGGGTCTTGGTAATCGATTACAGTAATCGATTACCAATTCGCTATAATCGATTACAGCCTGGGTCAGAAACGAAATTCTGCAGAAAACTTCGCGAAAATCATCTCCAAATCCACATTTTCACCACAACCCATCCAAATCAAACACAATCAACATGCAATATCAATTATATATCAACCAATCTCAGTGCCTATCAACTATCATAACAAGAAATTCACAGATTCAATCAAAATCATACATAAACCACAAATAACCCATTACTCACAAATTACTCCAATGAGCTCCAAGGCACCACCCGGAGCTAAAATGAGGTACCCGGAGCTTCCCTAGTTGGTTGAGACCCTAGAGAACATATAACAAACCTCAATCTCACAACAAAATCAAAAACCCCCAATTGTAAACCCTAACCCCCAAATCCGAAAATAGAGAGATATATACACCAAGAGAGAAAACGAAATACACTACACTTACCCACAATATACTAGATGACGATTGATAAATTGATCTTGATGAGTTGTGGGGTTTGGGTGAGAGTTTGGAGAAGAAAGAAAAGAGAGGGAAAAAAGATGAAGAAAGGGGAAAAGGGAAGGAGAGGGTTACGGGAAAATGAGGGAGGGAAGGAGAAAGAGAAAAGGAAAAAGGGAAAAAGGGGTGGGGAGGTGGGACCCACGTGGTTCTATCTCCCCGGTTGTACCATGATCTCTTACTCAAACTAACTCAGACTACCCCAGGTATTACAATCTTCCCCCCTTAAAGAATTCGGACCCCGAATTCAAACACATAAGGGAAAAGGGATTACCTGAAACATGAAAGAGGTGCGGATACTTGCCCCGCATGGCTTCCTCGGGCTCCCATGTAGCTTCTGGACCTGAGTGGTTCCGCCAAACCACTTTCACTGTAGCAACTTCCTTAGTTCGGAGCTTCCTCACCTGACGGTCCACAATCGCCACGGGTTCCTCCTCGAACGCTAAATTCTCATCCAGAGGAAACACTTGATGCTCAAGCACATGAGAGGGGTCAGATAGGTACTTCCTTAACATGGACACATGAAGGACGGGGTGTATAGCAGATAACTCAGGAGGAAGTGCCAAATGATAGGCTACAGCTCCAATCCGATCCAAGATCTCAAAAGGTCCGATATAGCGGGGACTCAACTTCCCTTTCTTCCCGAATCTCATAACTCCCTTCATCGGAGAAATGCGGAGAAACACATGATCACCAACCAAGAACTCCAAGTCTCGTCTCCGGTTGTTGGCATAGGCCTTCTGCCTACTCTGGGCTGCTCGCAGCCTTTCCCTGATCAACTTCACCTTCTCCATGGCATCTTGAACCAGGTCGGGTCCCAACAGAGCCGCTTCACCACTCTCAAACCACCCAATGGGGGAACGACATCTCCTACCATACAAAGCCTCAAACGGTGCCATTCCAATACTGGCCTGATAACTGTTATTATAAGAAAATTCGATCAATGAGAGGTATGGATCCCAACCATCGCCGAAATCCATCACACAAGCTCGGAGCATGTCCTCCAAAATCTGAATAGTCCTCTCTGACTGCCCATCGGTCTGAGGGTGAAATGCCGTACTGAAATTAAGACGAGTCCCTAAAGCTTCTTGAAAGGATCGCCAAAATCGGGAGGTGAATTGAGTACCTCGGTCCGAGATGATGGAGACAGGAACACCATGGAGTCGCACAATCACCTCCAAGAACAACTGAGCATAGCGAGGCGCTCCGTAAGCCGTCTTAACCGGAATGAAGTGGGCCGACTTGGTCAGTCGATCCACAATCACCCATATGGAGTCAAAGCCTCGGAAACTGCGGGGTAATCCCGTCACAAAATCCATGGTGATCATCTCCCACTTCCACGTGGATATCTCCAACGGTTGCAACAACCCTGCGGGTCTTTGATGCTCTACTTTCACTTGCTGACACACCAAGCACCTGGAAACAAAGTCTGCTACATCCCGCTTCATACCTTCCCACCAAAACAACTGTTTCAAATCCTGATACATCTTCGTGCTACCTGGATGGATGGAATACTTGGAGTTATGAGCTTCTTCTAGAATGAGCCTCCTCAGATTTCCCACGTCGGGTACGCACAACCGCTGTCCACACCGTAAAACACCCTCTGAGTCTAGAGATAGCTCCACGTTCTTCCCTTCACTGACCTCTGACACTAGCTTAGCAAGCCTTGGATCATCCCGCTGAACAGATTTAATCTGGTCCACCAAGGAGGACTGAGCCCGCACATGAGCTAAGAGTACTCCAGATCTCCCTAACTCGAAGTGCATTGTAACACCCTACTAGATAGCCCTTAACGCTTAAGTCATTTTAGGCCATTTCATAAGGGTTACCTCCTGTTAACATGTTTTATCTTTATATTTAAAATATAATACGCGGAAAATAGGCGGGAGTAGATTTTTCGTAAGCATTCGCGGAATAGAAAATAAGGGCCTTGCACGTAAAAACAATGATAATACAAGCGATACCAACGTCTACTATAAATACCTCGTCATATAAATAACTCCCATCAAGTAACAAGCATGAAATAAATACTAGGTCTCACCCCATAAGCCAAAAACTGTAACCTATGAGACTCCACCATAAATACGAGTAAATAAATAGCTGCCAGCTAACAAAGGTCCGGACATAGAAAACATAATAAATGAATAAACGTAGCGGATGAAGGTAGTGAAACGTGAGAAGGGGGGTTGAATCACGTTCCAACTATAAATCCTGTTTCTGAAAGTTACTTAAAAAATAAAGATCAAGTATAAACTTGTCTTGCACAGCGGAAACAGTTTGTTAGTAATAAACAGAAATTAGCCTATAGACAAGGCTTTTGTAGATCTTGAAAGTATATTTACTTTCAAGGTCCTCTAAATGATAAAGGTTAAAACTTTAACCTTCAACACTTAGACAATGATGATGATGATTTGCGCAACTTATGTATGTGTGTGTATGCAATGATAAATTGTAAAAACAATAATAATAAAAGAGTAGGGAAGAGAGAAAGCACACACAGAAATTTATACTGGTTCGGCAACGTGCCTACTCCAGTCCCCAGGATACACCTGAGAGTTCACTATCACCACCAACACTAGGTGGAATTTCCTGCCTCTGCTACACCACAAAGGACTTCAACCTGCACCTTCACCAAGGTGACTCACTGCCTTTGAAAACCACAAAGGACTTCACTTGCACCACAACTAGGTGACTAACTGCCTCTGGCAACACCAAAGGACTTCAATCCTTGCCTTCAACACCGAAGGACTTTCTACCCTTGCCTTAGACCCTCTAAGGACTTCCTGCCTTACAAAAATAAGGACTTTATATAAAAGATGTGGTTTTTACCAATCAAGAACTTAGATGCAACTAATTTTGAACCTTGATGGATTTTTCTCTCAAAGAAATAACTAGCAAAGCTAGGATAAACAACAAAAGCTCACTCTTTTAAGAATTACAACCTTTACCCAAATAAAAATAGGAACTTGAGGTTTAGAGGTTGAAGATGAAGAGAAAATAAGGATTAATTTCGACAACGTTTTGGCACTTGTAAGCTTGGGTCGTCTCTTGCATTCTTGGGCATTGAGGTCTTGTATTTATAGGGAAAATACCCTACAAATTTCGAAATTCTTGCCTTGATCTCCACCCTTGGTTTGAATTTTAAATCTCTTGATCCAATGATGAGAATTGCTTGATATGATTTGAAATTTGATCTTCCAAAAATAGAAAATCAAATAAGAGGAAGTTTCATCTTGGCCATTGATCCAAATAATTCCCTTTAATCCAAAGGCTATTATTTGATCTTAAATATGGGAACTTTGTAGCCAAAAATTAGAAAAGAGGAAACTTCATCTCAGCCCTTGAATTTGAATTTGTGCCTTGATCTTGTGGTGTGCATTGCTTCATCAAATTTTCACATAATCTTGCAAAAATGCAAGCAAGTTTGCGCCACTTGTAGGAGAGAGAGAAGCTAGGGTTTTAGCTTTTCTTGCTCCATAAGTGTGCCTCCATGTTGGTACGAATTAGGATTTCACAATTTCTCATTTTTTGAAAATCCTAAATCACCAAACATGGTCTTCCAGGGAATCTTCTGAAGGTTGATTCTTGAATCTTGTGAATTCTTGAATCTTGAATCTTGAGGCTTGAGATTCTTTTGGAGTCTTAAGATTCTTCGGGATCTTGATAGAATCTTCGGGAATCTTCTGGAATCTTCACAGAATCTTCGGGAATCTTCTAGACTTGAGAATCTTGACAGAATCTTCTGAGGTCTACTAACTTCGTGTAGAATCTTCAACAGAATCTTCTGGTCCCGCATGGAATCTTCAGGGAATCTTGTAGATTCAAATAGAATCTTTAGGAGGCTCACAGAATCTTTTTAAAGTGTCCGTAAAAATATTCTGTTACTTAAATGCAAAATATATTCTAGAATAAATTCTAGATAATTATTTTTATTTAATAATTTGCATCTAAATCTCCATACAAGATTTTTCTAGATTTCTCACACACACACATATATATATATATATATATTTTGAAAATTATTATCATATATTGTGTAAAATAGAGATTTAATTTTGTTTCCCTATTTTATATATAATTTCGAAATTTATGTGTATATATATATATTGTGCATGAATATTTAAATAGAGATATTTTATAAAGATGATTCTCTATTTAATTTCATGTATTTTCCATAAATAAATTTTTAGGAAATCTTAGAGTCTTCCAACCAAACTTTCCTTAATTAGAAAAGCTTTGACTTGGTCTTCAAAAATTAGAGTAACTTGTATTCCAAGCATCTATGTTGCGCCACTTTTGATGCTCATGGTGGTCAAGATGTGTCTTTTTATTTTGTCAAATAAATTAGATCCTAAAACACACTTAACAAACCATTAGTCCAACCAAATTAAAACCTTTATTTTAATTAAGAATATTATCATTCAAAACCTTCAATGATGAGGTAAAGGGTTCTTGGAGCTAACAGCGGAAGCATAAAAATCATAACATCTGATAAGGAACTAAAACATGTCTCTGATATCTAAGGAACGATATCATAAACTATGTCTGCACGGGCTCCTCGCATGCTCCGACATCCTGCTCTGTCTGCTCCTCTAAAAGGGTGGGAAAAACATGGGGTGAGTACTAGGAAGTAACTCAGTAGGGGAGCCACTCCGGGTTTATTAATAAAATCGGTGTAACATGAATGAATTCAATTTCAGTTATAAGTTCTAAAATCATCTTTCCCGGAACGACTTACCTAAGTGCCTCTTGTTCATTTTACATCATACATAAATTATACATAATTATATCCTTCGTGTGTGTACTCTACGTGTCATCTAGTCATGTAGGGAAACTTAATCAAATATCATGCTATGTTCTCTGTCACTTTACTGGGTTGTAACTCATATCACTTTAACTCTTATTATGTCTTATGGCCTATCCACCCTCCTGTAACCTCCGCTGCACCGACCCCTAGGCATGAGCTCATCCTAACGAAATGGGGAAAAGGGGGATATTCACCAACTACAAGTGAAAGACCTGTAGCGCCGAGGATGCCAACCCCCTCCTACAGCCTCTAAATCACAAGCCGAAGGCTACTATGTATCTTTGCGCCACCCAGTGACATCTTTATTAACTACGCGCCACCCGGTGACGTCTTAATCACATAAATGCGCCACCCAGTGACGTCTCAGCTCACAACACATAACATATACATACATCACATAATTCACATAAACGTATATTATCATCATTTATCTCATGTAAACACATCATATCAACACATCACCGTCTAGTCAGCATTTAAAATTGCATACAAATCATAATTAACTCATACATATCATCCATACAGGTTGTAAGACGCATTAGGGAGCATAAAAGGGTCAAAACATGTCAATTTTCGTAAAAGGGGTGAGATACAGCGTGAAAAACGCGCCGGGGCGGCGCGACCACCGCTGGGGTGGTCCTGGCCGCTGGGGCGGCCTTCACCACCGCCGGGGCGGACTGCCCACTGCCGGAGCGGTATGACTACCGCTGGGGCGGTCTCACACGGCAGCGTGGCCGCTGGGGCGGTTTCTGACCGCCTGGGCGGCCGTGCGTCGTCCTGTTCGCAGGACTTCGCGATTTTCAACAGTTTTCTTCTCCAAAAAGCCATTGTTAAACATCCAATTAATGAAAAACTTTTCTCAAAACCCATTTAACTCATAGAAACACTTTTCCAACACTTTTAATCGGTAAAAACATTCTCTATTTGAATTACTTATACAAAAAGGCAACCCTTTCATGAACCCTAATGGGAAAAACGGCCATGACATAAATTCCTTAAATTAATCATTAATATGCCCGAAAATAGAATGCCTAAACCCCTACCTCTTGAAGACAATTTAGAAATATGCAAAGAGAAACCCTTTCCCTACGTTGCTCTCGTTGGAAACCTTTCTTTCTAGCCCCACGAACGGTCCGGTGACGCCGGAGACTCTTAACGGAGAAACGGAATCGGTAGAAAGGTCCGACTTGATGAGAGGATTAAGAATATGAGTTTATTTTCTAGATTGGGTAAGGTTTGATGGGTGTTTCGTGGTTTGGAGTATCAATGGCTTAGGGAGCTCTTGAGAGAAAGATGGCTATGGCGGCTCAGAAGAAGGAGGAGAGTGTTTTTCCCAATTGGAGAGGGTTACTAGTGTTTATATAGGGAGTGGCTAGGTCAAGAGTCATTGTGGGGCCCACCATCACTTAAATTACTAAAACACTCCAAATCCCCCCAAATAATACTATAATGCTCATATAACTTTTCTAATATTCAAATATAAATTAAAATACACACATAGGCACTTAAAATAAAATAAAATAAAATAAATTAAAGTAAATAATAATATATAACACTAACATTATCTAGTAACATCATGTAACTCATATAAACATTTCATATCATCATTCCTAACCTCATGCATCATCTAAATATCAATTAGAATTCATATATGCATCCAACATACTCTTCCACACACAATGAACACTCACATAGATACACATAATTATCATGACATATAATTTACACTCGTAATTCACATAGCATAGAATGAACACATATATACACACTTAAATCACGTCACACATAAGGGTTTGACTAGAAGAAACTTATCCACCCAAACCGAATTAAATCCTAACCAAGGTCAATTACCCTTAATCTTACTTAATTAGGACTTAATAAAAGTCGGGGTGTTACATGCATGCCCTCTGACTCCAACCTATGGATCTCCTCAACCAACGATCTCTTCACAACAGCAATGTGGGCTAGACTACCCAAAGACTTCCTGCTTAAAGCATCAGCGACTACATTTGCTCTTCCAGGGTGATACAAGATGGTACAATCATAGTCCTTCAGCAACTCCATCCACCGCCTCTGTCTCAGATTGAGGTCTTTCTGCTGAAAGATGTACTTCAAGCTCTTGTGGTCGGTGTAGATTTCACACGTCTCTCCGTAGAGGTAGTGTCTCCAGATCTTGAGAGCAAACACCACCGCCGCCATCTCCAAATCATGAGTGGGGTAGTTCTGCTCGTGATTCTTCAATTTCCTTGAGGCATAAGCTATCACCCTCCCATTCTGCATCAAAACACAACCAAGCCCAATTCGGGAAGCATCACAATACACATAGTAGCCTCCTAAACCGGCAGGCAAGGCCAAAATGGGAGCGGTAGTCAGAGCCTCCTTCAGCCTTTGAAAACTTGACTCACAAGCTTCCGACCACAGAAAAGGCGCGTTCTTCTGAGTTAACTGGGTGAGAGGTGCTGCTATCCGGGAGAAATCTTTGACAAATCTTCGGTAGTAGCCCGCAAGACCCAAGAAACTGCGGATCTCCGTCACCGTTGCAGGTCTAGGCCACTTCTGAACTGCTTCTATCTTCTTCGAATCCACCATGATACCATCTTTAGACACTACATGCCCTAGAAAGGTTACTTGATCCAGTCAAAACTCGCACTTAGAGAACTTGGCATAAAGATTGTGGTCCCTCAGAGTCTGCAGCACAACCCTGAGATGATGCTCATGCTCCTCAGCACTCTTAGAGTACACCAAGATGTCATCAATGAAGACTATGACGAATCGATCCAAGAATGGTTTGAACACTCGGTTCATGAGATCCATAAAAGATGCAGGGGCATTGGTCAACCCGAAGACATCACAAGAAACTCGAAATGCCCATATCGAGTACGGAAAGCTGTCTTCGGAATATCTCCCTCCTTAATCCTCAACTAATGGTAACCCGATCTCAAATCAATCTTAGAAAAACAGCAAGCACCCTGAAGTTGATCAAACAAATCATCGATCCTCGGAAGAGGGTACTTGTTTCGGACCGTCATCTTGTTGAGCTGTCTGTAGTCCACGCAAAGTCTCATGGATCCATCCTTCTTCTTAACAAAAAGAACCGGAGCACCCCAAGGTGATGTGCTCGGTCGGATGAACCCTTTGTCCAAGAGATCCTTCAGCTGATCCTTCAACTCGTTTAACTCTTTCGGAGCCATACGGTAAGGGGGAATGGAAACTGGTTGAGCATCAGGAGATAGATCAATCCCGAACTCTATCTCTCGATCCGGTGGCATACCCGGTAACTCCTCCGGAAACACATCTAGGTACTCACATACCACTGGAACTTGACCAATATCTACAACACTAGCCTCCATGTTCGTCACTGACGCCAGAAAACCTTGACACCCGTGGTCCATCAACTTCATAGCACTCATAGCCGAGATCAAAGAGGCAGGGGTCATACAATGATCCCCTTGGAACTCGAAGGTTGAACCATCGGGGAGGACAAACTTCACCAACTTGGCATAGCAATCCACCGAGGCATGATAGGAAGCCAACCAATCCATGCCCAAGATGACATCAAAGTCCACCATATCAAGGATCACCAGGTCGGCCAAAGTGTCCATCCCGCCCATAGAAACCACACACGACTTGCACACAAAATGAACCATACGAGGTTCTCCGACCGGAGTGCTAACCCAAAAAGGATCCTCCAAAGACACTGGTTGCTCGCTAAGACGGAAAGCAAAGAACGGGGACACATAAGAATGTGTGGAGCTCGGATCAAACAACACATAAGCTTCAGAAGAACAAACTTTCGTTATACCTGCCACCACAGCATTGGATGCCTGAGCATCCTGACGGGTCAAAGCAAAGACTCTAGGCTGAGCTCTTCCTCCAACTCCCTGACCACGACCTTTGTTTCCTCTAGCCGGTCCTCTACCCCCATGCCCAGAAGATCCACCTGGAGACATAGCTGAGAAAGATGGAGTGGGTAGAATCGGTGCCTGAGGCCTAGCAGCTCCACCAGAGAAGCGGGGACAATCCTTGATAAAGTGGCCTGTCTGACCACATCCATAACAGGTGTGAGGAACAGCACGACATGGTCCCTGATGATACCTTCCACAACTCTTGCAATGAGGGGCACGAGGATCTGGCCAATGCGTACTAGACTGAGAAGCACTGCTAGACTGGGACCTCGTCAGCACATCTCTAGGAGTGGATCCTGATGAGTTGGAACCACCCCCAGGTACAAACCTCTGATGTTGGTAGCCATGAGATCCCCCAGAACTGGATCCCCCAGAACTGGATCCCCCAGAGAACTGCCCTGTACTCTTCTTCTTCTTGTCAAACCCTCTACTAGGCTTGTCTTCCTCTAGGGAACCTTCAATCCCCACTGTAGTATCCATGACTTGAGAAAAATTCTTCCGCCCAATCTCATTGTGCAAGATGGATCGCATCGGATCCCTGAGCCCCTTCACAAACCTTCTCACCTTCCGGTCCTCCGGAGTGATCTCATGAGGTGCATATCGGCATAATCGAGTAAACTGCGTAGCGTACTCAACTACGGACATGCCCTGTGTCTGCTTCAGCTTAAGGAACTAGTCAGCCAACAGCTCCCTTCGGTTCTCCGAAAAGAATCTTGCCGTGAAGGCGTCTGTGAACTCTTCCCATACAGGTGGTGGTGTCCTCATGTTTGCCCTTTCAATCCTTAAGGTCTCATACCAGTGGGCTGCAGTGCCCTGCAGAGTGTAGGTAACAAGGTCTACGGCCCACACATCATGGCATTGGAGAACACGTAGAGCTCTCGTAGCCCTATCAAGAAACTCCTCGGGGTCTTCATCCATGGAATCTCCAGAAAAGGTTGGCGGATTAAGCCTCAGATACGCCTCTAGCGACACCTCTGTAGGTCCAAAGACTTGCGGCCTTCTTCTTGGTGGCTCATATTCAGGGTTAGGGGGAACTTCTTCTCTTTCCTGATTCTGATTATTCTGATTATTCTGATTTGCCATCATCTGCACCAAAGTGTTCAGAGTCTGACGAATATCCCGGATCTCCGCGTCGCGGTCATAATCCGTATTGCCCCCTTGGGGTCCCATAGCCTCTTGCTCAGGAGGAGGGTCCCTGTTGATACGAGGTCTACCTCGGGTGCTTCTCCTATGAGGCATGGTCAGAACGAGATGGCTACACAAACAAACAAGCGTTTAGAAAAACAGCAGAAGAGGTGACCCTGAACAATAAGGGATCACCACACAGAAACATCAAGACAAAACCATAAGACATCCTATAAAAGCTTTCACTAGAGTCACAATCTTGTGGAAATGGGCCGGCAACCATTTACACCATTGTCACCCTATTGAATCAGTTTGCTCCATAAATTACAGGACTCAACCTAGGCTCTGATACCAACTTTGTCACGACCCAACTCGGATCGTGACCGGCACATGGCACACCGAGTCCCATGTCAGCCTTAACTTGTAATCCATAAGACAATCCAGCTAAACAACAACAACCCCAACTACAATAACATACACATACATAAGATCCATACATAAAGTCTGGTCATAACATTCAGCTTAATCCATAAACCATCATACACAATCCCTACACCTAAATATATATGTCATACATGTCCATAAATAAGCCTAACAACATCAACACAACAACAATAAGTCTTACATAGACTTATACAACATTCATCCTCTACCCTAGTCCAAGGAAATCCTGTCTGTAACATAAGGAGCATACACTAGATATGAAGTACATAATGCCTCTACACATGAGGCTCACCAAATCTAAGAACCCGGAGGAACGGATGAACTCGTCCCTTGATCTGCACCTTGATCTGAAAACATATTGTATGAATGGGTGAGTCATACGCTCAGTGAATAAACAGGTTATAAGCAGTGTATGTAGGATACAACAGTACAAAGTAGTTATAACATAAACCAAATATATATATATATATATCAATTTCGTCGTTCTTATACAGTCTCTTTATCTTGGTAGCTTTTAACCTATGAACACCTGGAGCACGGCCCCGACTCATGTTCATAGGTAGTATGGATGTCCCGCGAGCTATGCCCCTCATCAGACACCATACTGGGAAACCCCGCGAGCTATGCCCCTCATCAGGTTTCCCATTTACGACCCCGCGAGCTATGCCCCTCCTCAGGTCATTTTACCATCTCTTAATTCATTCAATTTTTATCTTATTTAGCACTGTTAGCGGCACATATCATTCATAATCACAGCCTCAATAATTCATCATCATCATCACAACATTTCAGTATCGAGTTTAGGGTAGTGGTGAATGAATGAATTTGAATTCAGAACTTAAAAATATAAGGATTTTGAGTTAAAGCCTTGAAAATAGAGTTTTTGTACTGATGTAATCGATTACAGGCCTCTGTAATCGATTACCAGCTTCAAATTTCGTTTTGAAGAAAATTTTTGTAAAAATTGGCAGTCTGTAATCGATTACAATCCCGTAGTAATCGATTACAGTAATCGATTACAGGGTCTTGGTAATCGATTACAGTAATCGATTACCAATTCGCTGTAAGCGATTACAGCCTGGGTCAGAAACGAAATTCTGCAGAAAACATTGCGAAAATCATCTCCAAATCCACATTTTCACCACAACCCATCCAAATCAAACACAACCAACAAGCAATATCAATTATATATCAACCAATCTCAGTCCCTATCAACTATCATAACAAGAAATTCACAGATTCAATCAAAATCATACATAAACCACAAATAACCCATTACTCACAAATTACTCCAATGAGCTCCAAGACACCACCCAGAGCTAGGATGAGGTACCCGGAGCTTCCCTAGTTGGTTGAGACCCTAGAGAACACATCACAAACCTCAATCTCACAACAAAATCAAAAACCCCCAATTGTAAACCCTAACCCCCAAATCCGAAAATAGAGAGATATATACACCAACAGAGAAAACGAAATACACTACACTTACCCACAATATACTAGATGACGATTGATAAATTGATCTTGATGAGTTGTGGGGTTTGGGTGAGAGTTTGGAGAAGAAAGAAAAGAGAGGGAAAAAAGATGAAGAAAGGGGAAAAGGGAAGGAGAGGGTTACGGGAAAATGAGGGAGGGAAGGAGAAAGAGAAAAGGAAAAAGGGAAAAAGGGGTGGGGAGGTGGGACCCACGTGGTTCTATCTCCCCGGTTGTACCGTGATGTCTTACTCAAACTAACTCAGACTACCCCAGTACAGAACTAGAATTGTCTGTAGAGGCTGATAGTCTCCATTCTCGATCCTATCCCATAAGTCCAGGCTGGTGTGCTTGATGAACAGCGTCATCCTGTCACGCCAGTAGTCGAAGCTGTCTCCGAGAAACATCGGAGGTCTGTTTATTGAAGCCCCATCTGATATGAATGCAGTTGGTGAATTCATATTTCCCTTCGTGGATCTTTTTCCTTGACACTGCGAAGTGCTCAACCCCTTAAGGACCGAGCTCTGATGCCAATTGAAAGTGTATGTGTGCACGAGAAGGGGGGTTGAATCGTGCAAGTTTTAAAAAATTACTTCTTAAAACTTTTACTTAGAAAGCTGTTTTTACTCAGAAGGTAGATTTAAGAGTTTGCAGCGTAAATTGCTTTCTGAGAAGATTAAGTTTCTGAGAACTTAGTCTTTCTGAGAAAGTTCCTTTCTGAGGAATTTTAAGAAAATGACTTAAAGTTAGAGTTTCTTAAAAGCTTTTTGATTTTGATCAATAAGGTTTTCACGAGACCTCTTAATTAGAATCGTGGTAGAGTTTTTCTCAAAGATTTATGCAAGTAAAGAGCAAGGGAGAAAAGCTTAACACAAAGAATTTTATCTTGGTTCGGTTATAACCAACCTACTCCAGTCCTCAACCTTCAGTTGAGAGTTCTTAGATATTCTTCTTAAAGTTCCTTCCCAGACAACACTGCCTTTACCAAGTAAAGGACTTCCACCACTTCACAACCCGAAGTGGATTTCCTTGCCTCACACTAGAGGACTTCCTTGCCTCCAACACTAGAGGACTTCTTTGCCTTAATCACTTAAGGACTTCCTTGCCTCACACTGAGGACTTCTTTGCCTTAAACACTTAAGGACTTAAACTTTGCCTCAAATACACTTCGAGGACTTAAACTGCCTTCAAACAGCGAAGGACTTAGCGTTTTTCGGAAAGTTGTTTTTGCTTTGAAAACGAACTACTAAGATTAAGTTACAAACTTAATTTGACCCTTAGTAGACTTCTAGATTTAGCTTACAATTGTAAGAATTTGCATCAGTACAGAACTAGAAGATTTTCGCAAAGTTAGAAGAACAATTTCGTAAAATTGTCTTTCTGAGAAAGTTCTAAGTTTTCGCAGATGATTTTCAATTCAGCAGAGTTTTTGCACGTTTAATAAAGAGTTTTTTGCGCAAGAATTTCGTCACATTGCTCTGGAATTGAACTCATATATATAGGCATCAAAGAGCCGCGAAATTAGAAGCTTTCACTTTGCTTATGTGGCTGTGTCCTTTTCAGAACGGCTCCCTGCTACAGTCAGCGCGAAATGAGGAACTTTTCAGAACTGCACAGTGCGCGTGTTCCTACTTCCTTGGCTAGTTGTAGCGAGCTTTCTAAGACTGCTTGCGATCCCTTGGGTCCAGACACTTGGTTGCTTATGAGTCCAACTTTCTGAGAGTTGTACGGACTTCTGAGGCGAACCTTCTGAGGGAAGACCCTTCTGAGAACTACTGGTCGCAAGGTCTTCTGAGACCTTTCTGAGGCGACAGTGTTCTTTCCTCAGAAACATGTTTTCACCTTCTGCGCTTCTGAGACATCCTTTCTGATATCTTTTGGCGCTACGATTTTATCAATTGATCTCGAGGCTACTTGATGTTTTGTCTTGGTCTTTGCTCATGGTATTGCAATAATTTAAAGCTTTCTGAGACACTTAGCGCACATATTAGTACAACCTTAAGTAAAATTTTTATACTTATGGCTTACCTTGTTATCATTAAAACTTTCATTGCTCTAAGAGAATTATGCCTAATTCTCTCAGAAGGGTTCTGGAGCTTACAATCTCCCCCTTTTTGATGATAACAACTTAAGTCTTAAGATAATAATTTTGCTTAAGTTCAGAAGTGTTTCTGAGTAAGTTCACGACTTATTCAGACTGCACTTTTGCTTTCTTAGAAACTAACTTAGCTTTCTGAGATAAGGCTTAGTTATTTTCTTAGAAGGCTGTGATAATCAACAGTTAAAGTATGCAATGTATGATTACTGTTTGAGATTATCAATTACATAGCGTGTATTTCTTGATGAATATACGTATGAGATTCAGAAATACCAGGCTAAGTAAATCAATAGATGCCAAATAATTAGGAATAAGCATGAAACGCCAAAATAATGATTTTTCATTGATGGTTTTGTAGAGATACAAAATATTTGGCTCCCCCTAAATTGTTGCTCCCCCTAAGTTCTAGCCTAGTGTTTACGTATAGCCAATGCACAAAAATTTTATCATTTATCTACTCCCCCTTTGTTATATCAAAAAGGGTGGCTAAGACATAAACGCCATCATTGACTTAGAACTACTGCCTTCTGGCAATGTAGCGTAGCAGCTGGCATATCTCCATGAGAATCTCGCTCTGAGTCGCATTCGGAGCGCATTCTGGAGGTAGTTCAGAGGAAGTGGAAGGCTGTTGAGAAAATGAAGGTTGAGATGGAGGAGGGCGAGAGACTTCAGCCTCAAGAACCTCATCGATGATATCCCTCTGTTGATATTCAGGAAGTTCTTCTTCTTGGACAGCTTTGTCTTCAATAGCAGCGAGTTCAATAGAAGGCTGCCTCTGAGTGTCCTCTGAAACTAGAGCAAGGTCTTGATCAGAAGGTTGCCGAGTTGATGGTTGCTCCATAGCACCAAAAGTCTGAGCATCTTCGGAGAGGTTGAAAGTTGAGATCTGGCTATGTATGGCTTCAATGCACTTCAACTTCTCAGTTCGACCAAAGAAAGGCCGAAATTGCACAGAGGGTGGTGTGACTACCATTCTTCCCAGCTGGAAGCCAGGACTAATCATCGAGTCCGTAATTGAGAAGGTAGGACCCTGTTGATTGAAGGATGGAGGAGAAAGTTCTGTTAGATCTAGAGGAGGAACCTCTGGTTCCTTCTGAGAGTCCTTCTCATATAGAGTTCCTTCCAAGGAACTGTGGGCAACAAATGCCTCAACTGCTGCAACTCTGGCAGCCATGGTAGCGTCAGCGCCCACCTCTGAGCTGAGCCCAGTGCTGGTGGTCCCTGGCACTACTTCATGTGTTGAGACATGAGTTTCCTCATGTTCCGAATGGATCTCAGAAGAGAGGGGACCAACCTCAGAAGTTGGTTCAAGTAAGGCTTCCTCATGCTGTAGTTGTTGTTGTGGCTGCATCTGAGCAGCTTCTGGAGTCTCGGAAGGTTGATCTAGTTCCTTCTGGACGTCAAGCATCGTCTGAGCCAATGACTCAGCATTCACAGTAGCAACTTCAGTTGTGGTTGCCTCAGAAATTTCCACCATAGAAACCTCAGAGGTCTTCTTCTGTGGCTCTTTCTTGGAGCTTCCAGCATCTGGAGTGCGATGCTCAATGCGGAAGCTTGCCGCATCTTCTTCCTCAGACGAAGAATCAGCAGCATTTCCTCCATGCCCCTGAACGTCTTCTCTGGTTGGAGAGACATTCCCAGAGGGGGAGGAGTGATGAGAAGCTTCTGCTTCTTCTTCAGCAGTAGTAACAACAGCGGTAGTAGTGGCAACAACAGCAACTGCTATAATTGAAAGTGTATGTGTGCACGAGAAGGGGGGGGGGTTGAATCGTGCAAGTTTTGAAAATTACCTTTTAAAACTTTTACTTAGAAAGCTGTTTTTACTCAGAAGGTGGATTTTAGAGCTTGCAGCGGAAATAGCTTTCTGAGAAGATTAAGTTTCTGAGAACTTAGTCTTTCTGAGGAAGTTCCTATCTGAGAAGTCTTAAGAAAATGACTTTGAGTTATAATCTTTTAAACGCTTTCTGATTTTAATCAGTAATGTTTTCACAAGACCTCTTAATTAAAACCGTGGTTGAGTTTTTCTCAAAGCTTTATGCAATTAAAGAGTAAGAGAGAAAAGCTTAACACAAAGAGTTTTATAATGGTTCGGTTATAACCAACCTACTCCAGTCCTCAACCTTCAGTTGAGAGTTCTTAGATATTCTTCTTAATGTGCCTTCTCAGACAACACTGCCTTTACCAAGTAAAGGACTTCCACCGCTTCACAATCCGAAGTGGATTTCCTTGCCTCACACTAGAGGACTTCCTTGCCGTAACACCTAAGGACTTCCTTGCCTCACAATAGAGGACTTCCTTGCCTTAATCAATTAAGGACTTTGAACTTTGCCTCAAACACCAGAGGACTTAAACTTGCCTTCACACAAAGAAGGACTTAGCGTTTTTCGAAGGTTTGATTTGATCGAAAACAACTACCAAGACTAAGTTACAAACCTAGTTTTACACTTAGTAGACTTCTAGAATTAACTTACAAATGTAAGAATTTACACCAATTCAGAACTAGAAGATTTTGCAAAGTTAGAAGAACAATTTCGTAAAAATTGTCTTTCTGAGAAAGTTCTAAGTTTTCGCAAAATGATTTTCAATTCAACAGAGTTTTGGCACGTTTAATCAAGAGTTTTAGCGCAAGAGTTTCGATGCATTGCTCTGGAATTGAACTCATATATATAGGCATCAAAGAGCCGCGAAATTAGAAGCTTTCACTTTGCTTATGTGGCTGTGTCCTTTTCAGAACGGCTCCCTGCTACAGTCAGCGCAAAATGAGGAACTTTTCAGAACTGCACAGTGCGCGTGTTCCCACTTCCTTGGCTAGTTGTAGCGAGCTTTCTGAGACTGTTTGTGCTTCCTTGAGTCCAGACACTTGGTTGCTTCTGAGTCCAACCTTCTAAGAGTTGTACGGACTTCTGAGGCGAACCTTCTGAGGGAAGACCCTTCTGAGAACTACTAGTCGCAAGGTCTTCTGAGACCTTTCTGAGGCGACAGTGTTCTTTCCTCAGAAACATGTTTTCACCTTCAGCGCTTCTGAGACATCCTTTCTGATATCTTTGGCGCTATGATTTTATCAATTGATTTCAAGGCTACTTGATGTTTTGTCTTGGTCTTTGCTCATGGCATTGCAATAATTTAAAGCTTTCTGAGACACTTAGCGCACATATTAGCAAAACCTTAAGTAAAATTTTATACTTATGGCTTACCTTGTTATCATTAAAACTTTCATAACTCTAAGAGAATTATGCTTAATTCTCTCAGAAGGGTTCTGGAGCTTACAATAATTTCTTTACCCGTCAGCTTCGGCGGGCTCTGTTTCTTAGTGGTTTTTATCCCCACTCCTTTGTGAGACTTTCCCTGATAATTCAAGGAATGCAGGAGTTTAGTTTTAAATTTGGTGGGTTTAAAACCAGCAACAGAATCAGAAACAGGAATTGAAGTAGAAGAAGATTTAAGAAAGGAAGGTGGAGTTTTAGAATAAGCTTTTACCAAACGACCACGTTTCTTTTTCCCTTCTGGTGGCACGTCTGGGACTTCGAGAGTTGGAGGTGTTTTCCTCTTTCTGGTCATGGGTTGCTCAGACGTTGTTTCTTCTGAGTCTTCAGCAGCCTCAACAACCTCAGGTTCCTTCTGAGGAGTCTTCTGAGCTTCCTCAGAAGCCATACTCCTTGTCACCCTTGTTGGAGAAGGGTGAGTCACCTTTGGCTGCTTCTTCTTCCTTTCTGAGGGGTCAGAAGCCTTTTCCTTTCCTTTCTCATCCTTAGAGGGCTGTTTGGTGCTAGCAGCTCCCTTGTAAGGCTTTGCTTCCTCCTTCTTCTTAGGTGCCCCCGTCTCTGGTACCTTCTTCTTCTTGATGTTGTTGAAGGTGACCATGGTGAATTTGCTGTGGTTGAAGATGTATTCATAGTCTTCAAGGGGAAAAGAGAAGTGATTTAAGATCTTGGTTAAAAGACTCCCATAGGGTAGACTTGTAAGCGCTCTCTTAGGATGTGCTTAGTGCATCATGTAGTTTAGCACCATCCTCCCAAAATCAACCCTCTCTTTCTTCAGCAGATGGTTGATGCCTTGGCATTTTTATCTAATTTTGTGATTTGAATTCTAATAAATTTTGTTAGTTTAAAGTAAACTCAGTATGTTTTTAGGGTGAATTGAGTGTTTTAGAATAAAATGGATTTTTCCTGGTTATATTATGTTTTGGGTATTATTTGGTGTTGATTTCAGGAAATGGGCAGATAATTCATGAAGTAATAGCAACCAGAGAAGCACGTTCGAAGTACCAATGCTGACGCCTTGCGCCTGATGCACGCACTGCGCCTCAAAGTCAGAAACAATTCGGAAGTTGTGCGGAAGCGTGGCACCATGCGCCCTGCGCGCGCGTTGCGCCCGTGAGATATCTACCGGCTGGCGCCTTGCGCCCTGCCAGTGCGTTGCGCCCGTGAACTCTCCACCTGCTGGCGCCTTGCGCCCTGCTAGCGCCTTGCGCCCGTGAGCCCTCCACTGGCTGGCGCCTTGCGCATCTCGCACGCGTTGCGCACGATTTTCCTTCCTGGCCTGGCGCCTTGCGCCCCTCGCACGCGTTGCGCCCTGAAGAAGCCATCCATGCAGCGCCTCGCGTCCACTCTACGCCTTGCGTCCGGATAAAAATGGAAACAGAGCATGTATAATTCAGGATTAAATCTGTTTGGATATTACACTGTCTTAGTCATTTTTAAACAAAATCCCTCTGTAATCAATTTGAATTTCTAGGTCTATCTGATTATATATAGGACTAGAATAGGGGGCTTTGAGGTTATCCATTATCGGATCGCTCATCTTGAATCCTTATTTTTCAGCAGCAGCTTGTTTTTCATTCCAGTAGTCTGTTTTTACTCTATTTTTCAAGACAATGAGTTATTCGTTCATTAACCTGTTTTCTATCAATTTCTTTGTTTTATTTACTTTGATTATGAGCAACTAATTCCTTGTTAGGGATAGGGGAATCGTATCACTATGACTTAATCCGATGATTGCAAACCTTTGAATTCTACTTCTTCGATTCAGGTAACTACCTTATTTGTATTGTGTTGTTCTGAAGATTGGGAAATCGCTTTTCAACTTACCTAGGATTCATACGTTTATTTGGGAAAATAAGTGTGTGAATTAGCTCAAGGGAAATTGCCGGAAAGATTGATATCTAGGAATAGAGTCAAGATTTTTATGAACTTTGAATCAAACATATTTTCTTTTCTGTGAAACGATTTGATCAAGGGATTGACTGATTGTTTGTAGAAAAAGTGTTAAATTACCAAGGAATTGGAATTGACAATTTAAGATTCGTTCATTGAATTAAAGTTTAGAATTTGAAGGCGAGCAATTGTTTTAATTATTTCAGAAGATACGTGAACCCGATTCCCTAACCTCGCATCCTTTGATTTTTCATAAATAGTTTACTGTCTTTTACTTTTAATACTCTTTTGAATTTATGATTTCAATCCATTCATCACTCGTAATTCGATTCGTCTAATTAGAAACTCACATCACGAAATTTTTGCTCAGTTCTTTAATCCTCGTAGGAACGATACCCACTCACCGTGGACTTTATTACTTGTACGATTCGGTGCACTTGCCGAAGCTCTATCAAGTTTTTGGCGCCGTTGCCGGGGATTAATTGAAACTGACAATTAGAGTAATCGTGTGATTTCTAAATTAGATATATTTTTTTTAATTTTACTCTAGTACTCCCTTCACTGTGACGTTGGGAAGTGCTAGACCTCACTTTTATTCAGTTTGGTGTTTGTTTCTGCATGCAAAAATAGAACAAACAGGGCTATACTTTGATCCTGAAATTGAAAGGACTCTGAGGAAGTTGAGACAAGAGAAGAAAAGAGCAGCAATGGCAGAAGAAGGAGATGGGCCAAGAAGGACTTTGGGAGACTATGCCACACCTACCACTAATGGGTGTGGAAATAGTATTGTCCCACCACCAGTGCAAGCAAACAACTTTGAGCTCAAGCCTTCACTCATCCAATTGGTGCAGCAAGAACAATTCAGTGGAGGAGCTCTTGATGATCCTAATGTTCACTTAGCTACCTTCCTCCAGTTATGTGATACGATCAAAAGCAATGGTGTGAGTTCAGATGCAATTAAGTTGAGACTCTTCCCTTTTTCACTTAGGGACAGAGCTAAACTATGGTTGCAATCACAGCCACCGGAAAGCATCAGTACATGGGATGACTTAGTTAGCAAATTTCTAGCTAAGTATTTCCCTCCACAGAAGCTAGCAAAGCTAAGGAATGACATCAACTCATTTGCTCAAAAGGAGGGAGAATCACTCTATGAAGCATGGGAAAGATACAAGGAGATGCTCAGAAAATGTCCACACCATGCAATCCCTGACTGGCTACAAATTCAAACATTCTATGATGGAGTTTCTCAAAGTTCAAGAGTCATGATTAATGCAAGTGCTGGAGGATCTCTTCATAGAAAGACTCCTGAAGAAGCTATTGAATTAATTGAGACTATGGCTGAAAGCAATTTCATGAGTTCTAATGAGAGGCCTATGAGAAGAGGTGTGATGGAGTTGGACACATTGGATACTCTGTTGGCACAAAATAAGTTGATGTCTCAACAACTAGCTGCAATCACAAAGCAAATGGGACAAATGCAAGTTGCTGCAGTACGATCTCCAAGTTCATCTTGTGAGCTTTGTGGGGGAGCCCATAAAAATGAAGACTGTGATCTTTTCAAAGAAACTTTACCTGAGCAAGTGAACTACATGGGGAACCCTCCAAGACAACAAAATGATCCATATCCTAAAACTTACAATCCTGGGTGGAGGAATCATCCTAACTTTGGTTGGGGTAATCAAGGGCAAAAACAATTCAATACCCCAACTCAACAGCAAGCTCCATTCATTCCTCCACAAGACCCCCCTAAACCATCTTCATTGGAGATTGCCATGGAAAAGCTCACTCAATCTACCTCTATGTTTGTGCAACAAACTTCAAGCTTCATGCAAGAGACAAGAGCAAGTTTAAAAAATCATGAGGCTTCTATCAGAAATTTAGAGGTACAAGTGGGGCAAATAGCTAAGCAACTCTCTGAAAGGCCCTTGGGATCACTTCCTAGTGATACAGAACCAAACCCGAAGGAGCAATGCATGACAATCAATTTAAGAAGTGGCAGAAGCATTGAAGTGCAATCTCAAGTGGAGGCACCAACAAAGGTGGAGAATTTCCAACAAAAGCTCACTGAAAAGTCATTTGAACAAGTGGCAAAGCAAGCTAGTGAGCCACCCAAGAAAGAGGTTGCTCCTTACAAGCCAAGACTACCTTACCCTCAAAGAATTCAAGAGAAAACTCAAGACAAGCATCTCTCCAAATTCTTAGAGGTATTCAAAAAACTCCAAATCAATATTCCTTTTGCTGAAGCTTTGGAACAAATGCCTAGCTATGCCAAGTTTATGAAGGAGTTGTTGTCAAGAAAAAGATCACTCCGAGAAGATGAAACAGTGGTATTTAATGAGGAGTGTAGTGCTATCATTCAAAGCAAAGTGCCACCAAAGCTAAAGGACCCAGGTAGCTATCATATTCCTTGTGCAATTGGTAATGTTAAAATTAAAAAGGAACTGTGTGATCTAGGGGCAAGCATCAACTTGATGCCTCTCTCTATGATGAAGAAGTTAGGGATAAAGAATGTGAAGCCCACCATGATTTCCCTACAATTTGCTGATAGATCTGTCAAGTTTCCATATGGGGTTGTGGAAAATGTGCTTATTAAGGTGGACAAATTCTTTCTTCCTGCTGATTTTGTTGTCCTTGAGATGGATGAAAGTGAAGATGTCCCAATCATTCTTGGAAGGCCATTTTTAGCTACTGGGCGAGCATTGATTGATGTTCAAAAAGGTGAGTTAACATTAAGGGTGCATGATGAAAAGGTAACTTTTTGCATGTCAAGGGGTATGAAAACTCAAGTAAAAAAGGAGGATGTGTTGAAAATAGAAGTGAACCCCATTGCAATTCAAGAATCTAAGAATTCAATGCTTAATGTGAACACCCTTGACAATCCACCACCTTTGAAACAGATTGCTATTGTGAAGAAAAAAGTTGTGGCTACAACAGAGGTTAATGAAGGATGCAATCATTGAAGAATGCAATCATTGAAGGATGGCAAATGTGTGTGGAGTACTTCAAGATTAATGAGGAGTTTAGGAGGGGTGGTTTTCCTCCCCCCTTTGATGATGAAAAGATCGAACCGTGGTTTGATGAGGAGTTCTTGTTAACAAATACTAACAATGGTGTCTATGCGCCACCATTCAAAGATGTCAAAAAGGCTAAGGTTGAATCTGAGAAAAATGTGAGCATGAAGGAGCACAACCTAAAGCACCATGCTGGAGGAGGGATTGATCAACAAGAATCATATGACCCACCTTAAGTTGGCATCCATACGTCAAGCTAGTGACGTTAAAGAAGCGCTTGTTGGGAGGCAACCCAACCCAGGGAAGTTTTCTATCCTCTCTATTTATTTTCTTTAGTTTTTAATTGTCATGACTTTCGATTTCTTTGTCGTTTGTTTAGGTGCATGGTGGTGGAATTGATGAATAAATTTGCATGAGACTGTGTTTGAATTTGTCTTGGTTGATTCATAAACTGTGTGAATACATGTCTATGCACCTTGAATTGTTGTGTGGTTAATTATTATTTGTGCAACGTGAGGAGATGATTAGGATTGATTTCTAGAGAATTATTATAAGGGTTTTTGGACTAATTCTAAATAACTAAGTTTGGTGTGAGTCCCTGTTCATGTGAATGCAGTGTGATGCCAATATTGTTTGTGAATTGATTGAATCATTTGGAAATTGATTTAAGGAGGGGGTGAGCCTTGCAATAAAAGATGTTGCATAAAGGTTCCAAATGAAATGAATGATAAACATCCAAGGCTCTGAGCACCAATGACTAGGGGATATCTCTATTAAAAATCATTAGAACCTAGTTATGTGCTTGTGGTGTTTTCGTGTCAGGGAGAGACTTGGGCAAGTAGATCCGAGGGGTGCTTCACCACCTAGCGTCTTGGGCCAACTGGACCGGGAACGTTGGTCGAAAGCTTACTTTAAAAGGTTGCCCCGAGACAAAGCATTTAGAGTCAAAAGTTCTGTGCAAAGAGTGCAAGTGTGATTGAAAAAATTGCAAGTGTCTTACCCCTACTGTTTGTGGTAAATTGATTCATTTCAAAGGTTAAATATTTTGAAAGGCATTGCATTACATCTATGGAACGAGGGCCAAACACTAAGTTTGGTGTTCAGGAGCTGTGAAAAAATTCTTATAATTTGATCCGGATTTTAATCTTGATTGTCAAGTCTAATGTTGCTCAATGTAATGCTGAATTGGTAGAAAAGGGTGTATAGTTGCATGAATCATACAGTTTTTAGTTAACCTGAAAAAAGTGTGATGTTTCAAAATAATTGTTCTTTGATTCCACTACTTTGTTACTTTATTTTTACTGATTTATTTTAGTATTGTTTTGGTTGCTTGGGGACAAGCAACACCTTAAGTTTGGTGTTGTGATGCCTTGGCATTTTTATCTAATTTTGTGATTTGAATTCTAATAAATTTTGTTAGTTTAAAGTAAACTCAGTATGTTTTTAGTATGTTTTTAGGGTGAATTGGTGTTTTAGAATAAAATGGATTTTTCCTGGTTATATTATGTTTTGGGTATTATTTGGTGTTGATTTCAGGAAATGGGCAGATAATTCATGAAGTAATAGCAACCAGAGAAGCACGTTCGAAGTACCAATGCTGACGCCTTGCGCCTGATGCACGCACTGCGCCTCAAAGTCAGAAACAATTCGGAAGTTGTGCGGAAGCCTGGCACCATGCGCCCTGCGCGCGCGTTGCGCCCGTGAGATATCTACCGGCTGGCGCGTTGCGCCCTGCCAGCGCGTTGCGCCCGTGAACTCTCCACCTGCTGGCGCCTTGCGCCCGTGAGCACTCCACTGGCTGGCGCCTTGCGCATCTCGCACGCGTTGCGCACGATTTGCCTTCCTGGCCTGGCGCCTTGCGCCCCTCGCACGCGTTGCGCCCTGAAGAAGCCATCCATGCAGCGCCTCGCGTCCACTCTACGCCTTGCGTCCGGATAAAAATGGAAACAGAGCATGTATAATTCAGGATTAAATCTGTTTGGATATTACACTGTCTTAGTCATTTTTAAACAAAATCCCTCTGTAATCAATTTGAATTTCTAGGTCTATCTGATTATATATAGGACTAGAATAGGGGGCTTTGAGGTTATCCATTATCGGATCGCTCATCTTGAATCCTTATTTTTCAGCAGCAACTTGTTTTTCATTCCAGTAGTCTGTTTTTACTCTGTTTTTCAAGACAATGAGTTATTCGTTCATTAACCTGTTTTCTATCAATTTCTTTGTTTTATTTACTTTGATTATGAGCAACTAATTCCTTGTTAGGGATAGGGGAATCGTATCACTATGACTTAATCCGATGATTGCAAACCTTTGAATTCTACTTCTTCGATTCAGGTAACTACCTTATTTGTATTGTGTTGTTCTGAAGATTGAGAAATCGCTTTTCAACTTACCTAGGATTCATACGTTTATTTGGGAAAATAAGTGTGTGAATTAGCTCAAGGGAAATTGCCGGAAAGATTGATATCTAGGAATAGAGTCAAGATTTTTATGAACTTTGAATCAAACATATTTTCTTTTCTGTGAAACGATTTGATCAAGGGATTGACTGATTGTTTGTAGAAAAAGTGTTAAATTACCAAGGAATTGGAATTGACAATTTAAGATTCGTTCATTGAATTAAAGTTTAGAATTTGAAGGCGAGCAATTGTTTTAATTATTTCAGAAGATACGTGAACCCGATTCCCTAACCTCGCATCCTTTGATTTTTCATAAATAGTTTACTGTCTTTTACTTTTAATACTCTTTTGAATTTATGATTTCAATCCATTCATCACTCGTAATTCGATTCGTCTAATTAGAAACTCACATCACGAAATTTTTGCTCAGTTCTTTAATCCTCGTGGGAACGATACCCACTCACCATGGACTTTATTACTTGTACGATTCGGTGCACTTGCCGAAGCTCTATCAATGGTAAAGTAGACATGCGTCCATGGTGGTGACATTCCCCATGTCTCCAATCCGAGGGAGAAGGGTATGCTGGATAACTGAGAAGATGATTCTGGCTTCTTGCGTGAGATGAGGCACCTTCACGCCCTTGAGTGGTAGACTGTTGCTACCAGTTAGAAGTGTTACTACTTCTTCTTCTGAATCATCTACCTCCTTGACCCATTCTGGGTCGTCGGCGATGACAGCACCACCATTTAAGGTCTTGAAAATTTTGTTGATGTCAGAGGAGGAGAAGCGGATCTGTTGATCAGCAATCGTGCTCTTGACCCCTTTGTTGGTGAACCTTTCTATTTGCGAATAGAATGCTCTCACCACATTTGGGTAGCACACGTCCTCGGAGCTCATCATTGCTGGCCATCCAGGTTGCTTGAGGAAAGTGAGTTGAAGTTCATCCACTTGATTGTATACGTTGAGAGGTAGTACCCTTCCCATAACAAGATTTCTTGGAAGATAAGTCTTGTGGAATAGGGATTGCATCTCCTCATTGTCGTAGAGAATATCTTCAGATACTTCATTTAGGTTGTTTCTCATTAAGTCCTTAATCTCTCCAGGGAAGGCCATTTGGGAGAAAGGTTTAAGTTTGAGAAGAGATGAGAGGAGATAGAGAAGAACAAGAGAGTAGAGATAGCAGAGAGAGAGAGAGAACAGATGAAGATTGGAAAGCGAGGAAAGGATTTGGCAGAGTTTTGGTATGTTTTAAGCGCAAAGTGCTCAAATGGAACAGTGCCATGAGTATTTATAGAACTGGCTTGTAACTAGCCGTTTCTGACGCTTATCCAAAAGTTACCGTTGGTAACTTGTTTCTCGGAAGGTACCCTTCTGATAGAAGTGGTCCTTCTGAGAAATACTCCTTCTGAGAACAAATTTTCTCAGATAGAGTTTTCTGTGTTTTTCTTATTTCTAGCTCAGAAGCTTAGTTCTATTGTTTGTCTCAGAGTCTAAACTAGGACTAAGGGGGGTTTCTAAGAAAAAGTTTTTACTTTCAAAGTACTTAGAAACGTCTTAGATTGAGAAGTCCTTTCAGAACATTGAAACGATCCTCGGGTAAAGGCTTTGTAAATATATATGAGATTTGATCCTCAGTATTCACAAATTTAAGTTCAATGTCGCCTTTTTGCACATGATCCCGAATAAAATGATGTTTTATATCAATGTGCTTGGATCGAGAATGCTGAATAGGATTCTTAGCTAAGTTGATAGCACTTGTATTATCACAGAGGATAGGAATTTTGGTGTACCTTAATTGATAATCAAGTAGCTGATTCTTAATCCAGAGCATCTGAGAACAGCAGTTCGCAGCAGATACATATTCAGCTTCAGCAGTTGATAGGGCGATCGTATTTTGCTTCTTGCAAGACCAAGTGATCAAGCATTTTCCAAAGAAGCAGCAGCAGCCACTTGTGCTTTTGCGATCGATCCTATCTCCAGCGTAGTCATCATCACAAAATCCTACAACATCAGAAGAACAACCTTTCTCGTACCAAAGACCAAGATTAGTAGTTCCACTTAAATATCGTAAAATTCGTTTAACTGCAGTTAAATGTGATTGCTTAGGCTTAGACTGGAATCTAGCACAGATCCCAACACTGAGTTGGATATCTGGTTTGGCGGCAGTTAAGTAGAGAAGTGAGCCAATCATCCCTCGATAGTTGCTTTCTGAGACTTTCTCACCATCTTCATCCAAGTCAATTACTTGAGAGGGATGCATGGGAGTGCTCATGGGTTTGGCCTTATCCATCAGAAACTTCCTCAGAAGTTCTTTGGTAAAATTCTCTTGGTGGATAACTGTCCCTTCTGACTCTTGCTTGATTTGCAATCCTAGGAAGAATTTTAATTCTCCCATCATGCTCATCTCGAATTCACCTTGCATAAGCTTGGAGAATTCTTTGCAAAGGCATTCATTGGTTGCGCCAAATATTATGTCATCAACATAAATCTGGACAATCAAGAAGCCAGAGTCTTCTGAGAGTGTAAAGAGAGTTGTGTCCACTTTCCCTCTTGAGAATCCGTTTTTAAGTAGGAAAGAGCTCAATCTATCGTACCAAGCTCTTGGAGCTTGTTTCAGACCATAGAGAGCCTTTGTAAGCTTGAATACGTGATCCGGGAATGCATCATTCACAAAACCAGGAGGTTGTTTTACATAAACTTCCTCAGAAAGGTATCCATTCAAGAAGGCAGACTTAACGTCCATCTGATAGAGTTTGAAACCTTTGTGTGCAGCAAAGGCTAGCAACATTCTGATAGCTTCCAATCTTGCGACTGGAGCGAAAGTTTCATCGTAGTCTATCCCTTCTTGTTGGTTGTACCCTTGAGCAACCAATCTGGCCTTGTTTCTCACGACTTGACCGTTTTCATCAAGTTTGTTTCGAAACACCCATTTAGTCCCAATGACACTCTTGCCTTTGGGCTTCTGAGTTAGTTTCCAAACCTGATTTCTCTCGAATTGGTCAAGTTCATCCTACATGGCATTTACCCAGCTAGGATCATCTAACGCCTCTTCTATGGAGTCTGGTTCAAGTTCAGAAACCATAGCAAGATTTGTATAGTTCCTTCTGGTTCTTACGCCACGTTCTGGATCACCCAAGACTTCATTCTGAGAGACGTTCTTCAAGTCTCTTGAACCTCTAATCTTTTTAGGAGTAGGATTCTGAGAAGGAGACACAGAGGGTTCTCTTTCTGAGTCATCAGAAGCTTGACCTTCTGAGAATCTAGGTTCCATTGTATTTGGAGAAGTAGATTCTCTAGGTTCTGGAGCTTCGATGATGCTACTGGATTTTTCTTTAGATGGAGATGGTTGTTCCATGGGTTGGAAGTCAGTCTCATCATCTATAAGAATTTTCTTTTTGGCTTTCTCAGAAGTGATGTTGAGTTTCTCAAACTCATATTCTAAGTCTGCATCTTTCTGAGACATGTCCTTACTAAGTTCTTTGAACTTAATATGGATTGTCTCTTCAACACATTTACTCCTTTTTTTATATACTCTGTAAGCCTTAGAGACTGAGGAGTATCCTAGGAAGCATCCATCATCTGACTTAGGATCAAACTTAGAGAGTTTGTCCTTTGTGTTGAGAATAAAACAAGAAGAACCAAATACATGGAAATAAGAAATGTTTGGTATTTTATTCTTCCATAGCTCGTAAGGAGTCTTTTTCAGAATTGGTCTCAGAAAGACTCGATTCTGAATGTAGCATGAAGTGTTAACTGCTTCAGCCCAGAAACCTTTTGAAAGTCCGCTTTCTAAGAGCATTGTTCTTGCCATCTCTTGAAGGCTTCGATTTTTTCTCTCAGCCACTCCATTTTGTTGGGGAGTTCTGGGAGATAAAAATTCGTGAGCAATGCCCAGATTTTCACAAAACTTTTCGAAAGCATGATTCTCGAATTCACCACCATGATCTGATCTTATGGTTTGAATATGAGAATCCTTTTCTATTGAAACTCTTTTCGCAAATGCTTTGAACTTTTCAAAAGTTTCTTCCTTAGAGGCTAGGAAGAAAACCCAAGTGAATCTAGAGTAATCATCCACTATGACAAGACCATAGCGTTTTCCAGAAAGGGAAGTCGTTCTGGTTGGTCCAAAGAGATCCATGTGGAGCAGTTCCAGTGGTTTCTGAGTAGAAATACTACTTTTACTGGGAAAGGAAGCTTTGGTCTGTTTCCCTTTTTCACAGAAGTCGTAGGTTGCATCCTTCTGATACTTAATTCTTGGATGGCCCTTTACAAGTCCTTTCTGAGAGAGTTCAGAAAGAAGTCTCATATGGGCATGACCAAGTTTCTTATGCCATAGCCATTTGTCTTCTTGGACAGAGACAAGGCACTCCACGTTTTGATCCTTTAGATCATCCAGATGGATAACATAGATGTTACCAACACGTTTTCCCTCCAGAACGATCTTGTCATTTGTGAGATTAATCACATGACAATACTTGGCATAAAACTCAACCTTTAAGCCTTTGTCACAAAATTGACTAATGCTTAATAGATTGTGAGTTAAGCCATCGACCAAAAGTACATCTGAGATTTGGTGAGAGGAATCCTTACCAACATCTCCGATTGCAGTGACTCTTCCCTTAGCGCCATCACCGAATCGCACTGTTCCGCCTTTCTTGGGCTTGAGACTTCTGAACCAGTGCTTGCTTCCAGTCATGTGCCTCGAGCAGCCACTGTCAAGGTACCACTGCTCATCGTGGTGGTGGAGCAGCGCTTGATGATGTACCTGCAGTCACAAAGTTAACAGTTTTAGGTACCCATTCTTTGTTGGGTCCTTGCTTGTTAGCTTTCATGGACTTTTGCCTTCTTTTCTTAGAAGGGTTATGGTTTTGAGAGTCAGAGACCTTTTGTTTGCCCTTTTTAGAAGCACTTGCTTTCTGAGAAGTTTTACCCTTCTGAGAGGGGTTAGTCTTCTTAGAAGGCTTTGCTTTCTGAGTTTTCTTTTGAGCCTTCTGAGGCTTAGAGATTTTTTCTTTTTTCAACATAGGACATTTTTCAGAACCATGGCCACTTTTAAAACATGCGATGCATGTGCGAGGTGATTTAGTTAAAGATGGATCAATATCATTTGGTTCGAAGATTTCTTCATAACCAAGTCCACTCTTATCCTTGTAAGGTCTTTGACCACCAAGCAAGAGTGTCATCATTTTTTCACCCTTGACCATCTTAACTAAGTCAGAAGTGAGAAGCTCATTTGTCTTTTGTAATTCTATCAAAGCCAGTTCGGCTTTTTCAACAGTTACAGAAGACATTGTTTCTAAAGCTTGATAGAGGTTGTGACCTTCAAGATATCTATTTTTAAAGTCATCTCTTTCAAGCCTTAGATTCTCTACTTCTTGAATTAGTCTAGCATTTCAGCTTCTAAGTGTTTAAAAGACTTTCTTAGTTTGCAGAAATTGTTAGCTAATTCGTTTGAGTCTCTCAGAAGCTCTTCATAGAGTTCTGAGATCTCATTGTATGAGTATGAGAGAGGAGGAGAGTTTGGTACCTCTTCTGACTCAGATTCTGTTTCCAGAATATAGTCAGTACCGGCCATGAAGCAGACATTAGCTTCCTCTTCACTTGCTGACTCAGAGCCTTCCTCTTCTGAGTCACTCCATGTAGCAGCCATTGCCTTCTTCTTCTTCTTGGGAATGAACTTCTTCTTTCCCTTGTTCTGAGGGCACTCCGTTCTGAAGTGACCCTTTTCTCCACAGCCGAAACATGTGGCATCAGAAGGCTTTGACTTTCCTTTTCTAGGGTGATCTCTTTGTCTTTGCTTGGACTTCTCTTCCAAGCTTTCTTCATTTTCCTTACTAGAAGAGAGATGTCATCTTCATCGGAATCTGAGTTTTGATCGTTTTTAGACTCAGATATTTCTTCAGCCTTTAGGGCTTTTGAAGTCTTTTTGATCTGACTTTTCAGAGCCAGAGCTTTCTGAGGTCTTGAGGATGAAGATGGTCCTCCAAGCAGTCCTTCAAGCTCAATCTCGTGAGTTCTGAGTGAGCCAAACAATACATCTAAACCTAGCTGATTTAGATCCTTTGCTTCTTGGATTGCTGTCACCTTTGGGCGCCACTTGGCAGAGAGGCTTCTGAGAATTTTCCTCACCATCTCAGCGTTGGAGTAGGTCTTTCCCAAGACCTTTAGCTGATTTATGATGTGGAGAAACCTTATTGACATGTTGTCAATGGTTTCCTCAGGTTGCATGCAGAAGGACTCGTATTGTGTACGAGCATTGAGATTTTTGTTTCCTTGACTTCGTCATTACCTTCGTGCAGCATATGAAGTCTTTCCCAAATCTCTTGTGCAGTATCACATGACACAATTTTGTCATATTCTACCTTGGGTAAAGCACAGAGGAGAATATACTTGGCTTTGAAGTTGAGTTGTATCTTCTCCTTCATCTCTTGAGTCCATTCGTCCTTAGGGACCCGTCTTGTATAGGTTCTGAGTGCTGGAGGTGCCACTCCTGGCTCAGCGTCTGTTGCAACTACAGCATCTTCTGTAATTGTCTGCAGAGGCTGATAGTCTCCATTCTCGATCCTATCCATAAGTCCAGACTGGTGTGCTTGATGAATAGCGTCATACTGTCACGCCAGTAGTCGAAGCTGTCTCCGAGAAACATCGGAGGTCTGTTTATTGAAGCCCCATCTGATATGAATGCAGCTGGTGAATTCATATTTCCCTTCGTGGATCTTTTCCTTGACACTGCGAAGTGCTCAACCCCTTAAGGACCGAGCTCTGATGCCAATTGAAAGTGTATGTGTGCACGAGAAGGGGGGTTGAATCGTGCAAGTTTTAAAAAATTACTTCTTAAAACTTTTACTTAGAAAGCTGTTTTTACTCAGAAGGTAGATTTAAGAGTTTGCAGCGGAAATTGCTTTCTGAGAAGATTAAGTTTCTGAGAACTTAGTCTTTCTGAGAAAGTTCCTTTCTGAGGAATTTTAAGAAAATGACTTAAAGTTAGAGTTTCTTAAAAGCTTTCTGATTTGATCAATAAGTTTTCACGAGACCTCTAATTAGAATCGTGGTAGAGTTTTTCTCAAAGATTTATGCAAGTAAAGAGCAAGGGAGAAAAGCTTAACACAGAATTTTATACTGGTTCGTTATAACCAACCTACTCCAGTCCTCAACCTTCAGTTGAGAGTTCTTAGATATTCTTCTTAAAGTGCCTTCCAGACAACATGCCTTTACCAAGTAAAGGACTTCCACCACTTCACAACCCGAAGTGGATTTCCTTGCCTCACACTAGAGGACTTCCTTGCCTCCAACACTAGAGGACTTCTTTGCCTTAATCACTTAAGGACTTCCTTGCCTCACACTGAGGACTTCTTTGCCTTAAACACTTAAGGACTTAAACTTTGCCTCAATACACTTCGAGGACTTAAACTGCCTTCAAACAGCGAAGGACTTAGCGTTTTCGGAAAGTGTTTTTGCTTGAAAACGAACTACTAAGATTAAGTTACAACTTATTTACCCTTAGCAGACTTCTAGATTTAGCTTACAATTGTAAGAATTTGCACTAGTACAGAACTAGAAGATTTTCGCAAAGTTAGAAGAACAATTTCGTAAAATTGTCTTTCTGAGAAAGTTCTAAGTTTTCGCAGATGATTTTCAATTCAGCAGAGTTTTTGCACGTTTAATAAGAGTTTTTGCGCAAGAATTTCGTCACATTGCTCTGGAATTGAACTCATATATATAGGCATCAAAGAGCCGCGAAATTAGAAGCTTTCACTTGGCTTATGTGGCTGTGTCTTTTCAGAACGGCTCCCTGCTACAGTCAGCGCGAAATGAGGAACTTTTCAGAATTGCACAGTGCGCGTGTTCCCACTTCCTTGGCTAGTTGTAACGAGCTTTCTGAGACTGCTTGCGATCCCTTGAGTCCAAACACTTTGTTGCTTATGAGTCCAACTTTCTGAGAGTTGTACGGACTTCTGAGGCGAACCTTCTGAGGGAAGACCTTCTGAGAACTACTGGTCGCAGGTCTTCTAGACCTTTCTGAGGCGACAGTGTTCTTTCCTCAGAAACAGTTTTCACCTTCTGCGCTTCTGAGACATCCTTTCTGATATCTTTGGCGCTACCGATTTTATCAATTGATCTCGAGGCTACTTGATGTTTGTCTTGTCTTTGCTCATGGTATTGCAATAATTTAAAGCTTTCTGAGACACTTAGCGCACATATTAGTACAACCTTAAGTAAAATTTTTATACTTATGGCTTACCTTGTTATCATTAAAACTTTCATTGCTCTAAGAGAATTATGCCTAATTCTCTCAGAAGGGTTCTGGAGCTTACAATCTCCCCTTTTTGATGATAACAACTTAAGTCTTAAGATAATAATTTTGCTTAAGTTCAGAAGTGTTTCTGAGTAAGTTCACGACTTATTCAGACTGCACTTTTGCTTTCTTAGAAACTAACTTAGCTTTCTGAGATAAGGCTTAGTTATTTCTTAGAAGGCTGTGATAATCAACAGTTAAAGTATGCAATGTATGATTACTGTTTGAGATTATCAATTACATAGCGTGTATTTCTTGATGAATATACGTATGAGATTCAGAAATACCAGGCTAAGTAAATCAATAGATGCCAAATAATTAGGAATAAGCATGAAACGCCAAAATAATGATTTTTCATTGATGGTTTTGTAGAGATACAAAATATTTGGCTCCCCCTAAATTGTTGCTCCCCCTAAGTTCTAGCCTAGTGTTTACGTATAGCCAATGTACAAAAATTTTATCATTTATCTACTCCCCCTTTGTTATATCAAAAAGGGTGGCTAAGACATAAACGCCATCATTGACTTAGAACTACTGCCTTCTGGCAATGTAGCGTAGCAGCTGGCATATCTCCATGAGAATCTCGCTCTGAGTCGCATTCGGAGCGCATTCTGGAGGTAGTTCAGAGGAAGTGGAAGGCTGTTGAGAAAATGAAGGTTGAGATGGAGGAGGGCGAGAGACTTCAGCCTCAAGAACCTCATCGATGATATCCCTCTGTTGATATTCAGGAAGTTCTTCTTCTTGGACAGCTTTGTCTTCAATAGCAGCGAGTTCAATAGAAGGCTGCCTCTGAGTGTCCTCTGAAACTAGAGCAAGGTCTTGATCAGAAGGTTGCCGAGTTGATGGTTGCTCCATAGCACCAAAAGTCTGAGCATCTTCGGAGAGGTTGAAAGTTGAGATCTGGCTATGTATGGCTTCAATGCACTTCAACTTCTCAGTTCGACCAAAGAAAGGCCGAAATTGCACAGAGGGTTGTGTGACTACCATTCTTCCCACCTGGAAGCCAGGACTAATCATCGAGTCCGTAATTGAGAAGGTAGGACCCTGTTGATTGAAGGATGGAGGAGGAACTTCTATTAGATCTAGAGGAGGAACCTCTGGTTCCTTCTGAGAGTCCTTCTCATATAGAGTTCCTTCCAAGGAACTGTGGGCAACAAATGCCTCAGCTGCTGCAACTCCGGCAGCCATGGTAGCGTCAGCGCCCACCTCTGAGCTGAGCCCAGTGCTGGTGGTCCCTAGCACTACTTCATGTGTTGAGACATGAGTTTCCTCATGTTCCGAATGGATCTCAGAAGAGAGGGGACCAACCTCAGAAGTTAGTTCAAGTAAGGCTTCCTCATGCTGTAGTTGTTGTTGTGGCTGCATCTGAGCAGCTTCTGGAGTCTCAGAAGGTTGATCCAGTTCCTTCTGGACGTCAAGCATCGTCTGAGCCAATGACTCAGCATTCACAGTAGCAACTTCAGTTGTGGTTGCCTCAGAAATTTCCACCATAGAAACCTCAGAGGTCTTCTTCTGTGGCTCTTTCTTGGAGCTTCCAGCATCTGGAGTGCGATGCTCAATGCGGAAGCTTGCCGCATCTTCTTCCTCAGACGAAGAATCAGCAGCATTTCCTCCATGCCCCTGAACGTCTTCTCTGGTTGGAGAGACATTCCCAGAGGGGGAGGATTGATGAGAAGCTTCTGCTTCTTCTTCAGCAGTAGTAACAGCAGCGGTAGTAGTGGCAACAGCAGCAACTGCTATAATTTCTTTACCCGTCAGCTTCGGCGGGCTCTGTTTCTTAGTGGTTTTTATCCCCACTCCTTTGTGAGAGTTTCCCTGATAATTCAAGGAATGCAGGAGTTTAGTTTTAAATTTGGTGGGTTTAAAACCAGCAACAGAATCAGAAACAGGAATTGAAGTAGAAGAAGATTTAAGAAAGGAAGGTGGAGTTTTAGAATAAGCTTTTACCAAACGACCACGTTTCTTTTTCCCTTCTAGTGGCACGTCTGGGACTTCGAGAGTTGGAGGTGTTTTCCTCTTTCTGGTCATGGGTTGCTCAAACGTTGTTTCTTCTGAGTCTTCAGCAGCCTCAACAACCTCAGGTTCCTTCTGAGGAGTCTTCTGAGCTTCCTCAGAAGCCATACTCCTTGTCACCCTTGTTGGAGAAGGGTGAGTCACCTTTGGCTGCTTCTTCTTCCTTTCTGAGGGGTCAGAAGCCTTTTCCTTTCCTTTCTCAGCCTTAGAGAGCTGTTTGGTGCTAGCAGCTCCCTTGTAAGGCTTTGCTTCCTCCTTCTTCTTAGGTGCCCCCGTCTCTGGTACCTTCTTCTTCTTGATGTTGTTGAAGGTGACCATGGTGAATTGCTCTGGTTGAAGATGTATTCATAGTCTTCAAGGGGAAAAGAGAAGTGATTTAAGATCTTGGTTAAAAGACTCCCATAGGGTAGACTTGTAAGCGCTCTCTTAGGATGTGCTTGGTGCATCATGTAGTTTAGCACCATCCTCCCAAAATCAACCCTCTCTTCTTCAGCAGATGGTAAAGTAGACATGCGTCCATGGTGGTGACATTCCCCATGTCTCCAATCCGAGGGAGAAGGGTATGCTGGATAACTGAGAAGATGATTCTGGCTTCTTGCGTGAGATGAGGCACCTTCACGCCCTTGAGTGGTAGACTGTTGCTACTAGTTAGAAGTGTTACTACTTCTTCTTCTGAATCATCTACCTCCTTGACCCATTCTGGGTCGTCGGCGATGACAGCACCACCATTTAAGGTCTTGAAAATTTTGTTGATGTCAGAGGAGGAGAAGCGGATCTGTTGATCAGCATCGTGCTCTTGACCCTTTGTTGGTGAACCTTTCTATTTGCGAATAGAATGCTCTCACCACATTTGGGTAGCACACGTCCTCGGAGCTCATCATTGCTGGCCATCCAGGTTGCTTGAGGAAAGTGAGTTGAAGTTCATCCACTTGATTGTATACGTTGAGAGGTAGTACCCTTCCCATAACAAGATTTCTTGGAAGATAAGTCTTGTGGAATAGGGATTGCATCTCCTCATTGTCGTAGAGAATATCTTCAGATACTTCATTTAGGTTGTTTCTCATTAAGTCCTTAATCTCTCCAGGGAAGGCCATTTGGGAGAAAGGTTTAAGTTTGAGAAGAGATGAGAGGAGATAGAGAAGAACAAGAGAGTAGAGATAGCAGAGAGAGAGAGAACAGATGAAGATTGGAAAGCGAGGAAAGGATTTGGCAGAGTTTTGGTATGTTTTAAGCGCAAAGTGCTCAAATGGAACAGTGCCATGAGTATTTATAGAACTGGCTTGTAACTAGCCGTTTCTGACGCTTATCCAAAAGTTACCGTTGGTAACTTGTTTCTCGGAAGGTACCCTTCTGATAGAAGTGGTCCTTCTGAGAAATACTCCTTCTGAGAACAAATTTTCTCAGATAGAGTTTTCTGTGTTTTTCTTATTTCTAGCTCAGAAGCTTAGTTCTATTGTTTGTCTCAAAGTCTAAACTAGGACTAAGGGGGTTTCTAAGAAAAAGTTTTTACTTTCAAAGTACTTAGAAACGTCTTAGATTGAGAAGTCCTTTCAGAACATTGAAACGATCCTCGGGTAAAGGCTTTGTAAATATATCTGAGATTTGATCCTCAGTATTCACAAATTTAAGTTCAATGTCGCCTTTTTGCACATGATCCCGAATAAAATGATGTTTTATCAATGTGCTTGGATCGAGAATGCTGAATAGGATTCTTAGCTAAGTTGATAGCACTTGTATTATCACAGAGGATAGGAATTTTGGTGTACCTTAATTGATAATCAAGTAGCTGATTCTTAATCCAGAGCATCTGAGAACAGCAGTTCGCAGCAGATACATATTCAGCTTCAGCAGTTGATAGGGCGATCGTATTTTGCTTCTTGCAAGACCAAGTGATCAAGCATTTTCCAAAGAAGCAGCAGCAGCCACTTGTGCTTTTGCGATCGATCCTATCTCCAGCGTAGTCATCATCACAAAATCCTACAACATCAGAAGAACAACCTTTCTCGTACCAAAGACCAAGATTAGTAGTTCCACTTAAATATCGTAAAATTCGTTTAACTGCAGTTAAATGTGATTGCTTAGGCTTAGACTGGAATCTAGCACAGATCCCAACACTGAGTTGGATATCTGGTTTGGCGGCAGTTAAGTAGAGAAGTGAGCCAATCATCCCTCGATAGTTGCTTTCTGAGACTTTCTCACCATCTTCATCCAAGTCAATTACTTGAGAGGGATGCATGGGAGTGCTCATGGGTTTGGCCTTATCCATCAGAAACTTCCTCAGAAGTTCTTTGGTAAAATTCTCTGGTGGATAACTGTCCCTTCTGACTCTTGCTTGATTTGCAATCCTAGGAAGAATTTTAATTCTCCCATCATGCTCATCTCGAATTCACCTTGCATAAGCTTGGAGAATTTTTGCAAAGGCATTCATTGGTTGCGCCAAATATTATGTCATCAACATAAATCTGGACAATCAAGAAGCCAGAGTCTTCTGAGAGTGTAAAGAGAGTTGTGTCCACTTTCCC
>CM024271.1:8289603-8398849 GCA_013621005.1 Aeschynomene evenia
TTCCTTTCCCAGTAAAGTGGTATTTCCACTCAGAAACCACTGGAACTGCTCCACATGGATCTCTTTGGACCAACCAGAACGGCTTCTCTTTCTGGAAAACGCTATGGTCTTGTCATAGTGGATGATTACTCCAGATTCACTTGGGTTTTCTTTCTAGCCTCTAAGGAAGAAACTTTTGAGAAGTTCAAAGCATTTGCAAAAAGAGTTTCAACAGAAAAGGATTCGCACATTCATACCATAAGATCAGATCATGGTGGTGAATTTGAGAACCATGCTTTCGAAAAGTTTTGTGAAAATCTGGGCATTGCTCACGAATTCTCATCTCCCAGAACTCCTCAACAAAATGGAGTGGCTGAGAGAAAGAATCGAAGCCTTCAAGAGATGGCAAGAACAATGCTCTTAGAAAACGAACTTTCAAAAGGTTTCTGGGGTGAAGCAGTTAATACTTCATACTACATTCAAAATCGAGTCTTTCTGAGACCAATTCTGAAAAAGACTCCTTACGAGCTATGGAAGAATAAAATACCAAACATTTCTTATTTCCATGTATTTGGTTCTTCTTGTTTTATTCTCAACACAAAGGACAAACTCTCTAAGTTTGATCCTAAGTCCGATGATGGATGCTTCCTAGGATACTCCTTAGTCTCTAAAGCTTACAGAGTATATAACAAAAGGAGTAAATGTGTTGAAGAGACAATCCATATAAGTTCAAAGAACTTAGTAAGGACATGTCTCAGAAAGATGCAGACTTAGAAGATGAGTTTGAGAAACTCAACACACTTCTGAGAAAGCCAAAAAGAAAATTCTTATAGATGATGAGACTGACTTCCAACCCATGGAACAACCATCTCCATCTAAAGAAAAATCCAGTAGCATCATCGAAGCTCCAGAACCTAGAGAATCTACTTCTCCAAATACAATGGAACCTAGATTCTCAGAAGGACAAGCTTCTGATGATTCAGAAAGAGAACCTTCTGTGTCACCTTCTCAGAACCCTACTCCTAAAGGGATTAGAGGTTCAAGAGACTTGAAGAACGTCTCTCAGAACGAAGTCTTGGGCAATCCAGAACGTGGCGTAAGAACCAGAAGGAACTATACAAATCTTGCTATGGTTTCTGAACTTGAACCGGACTCCATAGAAGAGGCGTTAGATGATCCTAACTGGGTAAATGCCATGCAGGATGAACTTGACCAATTCGAGAGAAATCAAGTTTGGAAACTAACTCAGAAACCCAAAGGCAAGAGCGTCATTGGGACTAAATGGGTGTTTCGAAACAAACTTGATGAAAACGGTCAAGTCGTGAGAAACAAGGCCAGATTGGTTGCTCAAAGGTACAACCAACAGGAAGGGATAGACTACGATGAAACTTTCGCTCCAGTCGCAAGATTGGAAGCTATCAGAATGTTGCTAGCTTTTGCTGCACACAAAGGTTTCAAACTCTATCAGATGGACGTTAAGTCTGCCTTCTTGAATGGATACCTTTCTGAGGAAGTTATGTAAAACAACCTCCTGGTTTTGTGAATGATGCATTCCCGGATCAGTATTTAAGCTCACAAAGGCTCTCTATGGTCTGAAACAAGCTCCAAGAGCTTGGTACGATAGATTGAGCTCTTTCCTGCTTAAAAACGGATTTTCAAGAGGGAAAGTAGACACAACTCTCTTTACACTCTCAGAAGACTCTGGCTTCTTGATTGTCCAGATTTATGTCGATGACATAATATTTGGCGCAAACCAATGAATGCCTTTGCAAAGAATTCTCCAAGCTTATGCAAGGTGAATTCGAGATGAGCATGATGGGAGAATTAAAATTCTTCCTAGGATTGCAAATCAAGCAAGAGTCAGAAGGGACAGTTATCCACCAAGAGAAGTATACCAAAGAACTTCTGAGGAAGTTTCTGATGGATAAGGCCAACCCATGAGCACTCCCATGCATCCCTCTCAAGTAATTGACTTGGATGAAGATGGTGAGAAAGTCTCAGAGAACAACTATCGAGGAATGATTGGCTCACTTCTCTACTTAACTGCCTCCAGACCAGATATCCAACTCAGTGTTGGGATCTGTGCTAGATTCCCAGTCTAAGCCTAAGCAATCACATTTAACTGCAGTTAAACGAATTTTACGATATTTAAGTGGAACTACTAATCTTGGTCTTTGGTACGAGAAAGGGTGTTCTTCTGATGTTGTAGGATACTGTGATGCTGACTACGCTGGAGATAGGATTGATCGCAAAAGCACAAGTGGCTGCTGCTGCTTCTTTGGAGAATGCTTGATCACATGGTCTTGCAAGAAGCAAAATACGATCGCCCTATCAACTGCTAAAGCTGAATACGTGTCTGCTGCGAACTGCTGTTCTCAGATGCTATGGATTAAGAATCAGCTACTTGATTATCAATTAAGGTACACCAAAATTCCTATCCTTTGTGATAATACAAGTGCTATCAACTTAGCTAAGAATCCTATTCAGCATTCTCGATCCAAGCACATTGATATAAAACATCATTTTATTCGGGATCATGTGTAAAAAGGCGACATTGAACTCAAATTTGTGAATACTGAGGATCAAATCTCAGATATATTTACAAAGCCTTTACCCGAGGATCGTTTCAATATTCTGAAAGGACTTCTTAATCTAAGACGTTTCTAAGTACTTTTAAATTAAAAAAAAAAAAAACTTTTTCTTAGAAACCCCCCTTAGTCCTAGTTTAGACTCTGAGACAAACAATAGAACTAAACTTCTGAGCTTGAAGTAGGAAAACACAGAAAACTATCTGAGAAAATTTGTTCTCAGAAGACTCATCCCTCAGAAAGGAGATCTTCTGAAACATTTCTCAGAAGGAGCGTTTCTCAGAAGGACAACCTCTCTCAGAAAGGTACCTTCCGAGAAACAAGTTACCAACGGTAACTTTTGGATAAGCGTAAGAAACGGCTAGTTACAAGCCATTTCTATAAATACTCATGGCATTGTTCCATTTGAGCACTTGCGCTTAAAACTTACCAAAACTCTGCCAAATCCTCTCCTCGATTTCCAATCTTCATCTGCTTCATCTCCATCCTCTCACTCTTCTCCGCTATCTCTGCTCTCAGTTCTTCTCTATCTCTCTCAAACTTAAACCTTTCTTCCAAATGGCCTTCTCTGGAGAGATCAAGGGCTTAATGAGAAACAATCTCAATGAAATATCCGAAGACATTCTCTACGACAATGAGGAGATGCAGTCCCTCTCAACCGTATACAATCAAGTGGATGAACTTCAATTCACCTTCCTCAAGCAACCTGGATGGCCAGCCATGATGAGCTCCGAGGACGTGTGCTACCCAAATGTGGTGAGAGCATTCTAATTCGCAAATAGAAAGGTTCACCAACAAAGGGGTCAAGAGCACGATTGCTGATCAGCCAATCCGCTTCTCCTCCTCTGACATCAACAAAATTTTCAAGACCTTGAATGGAGGTGCAAGTCATCGCCGACGACCCAGAATGGGTCAAGGAGGTTGATGACTCAGAAGAAGAAGTGGTGACACTTCTGACTGGAAGCAACAGTCTACCACTCAAGGGCGTAAAAGTGCCTCATCTTACACAAGAGGCCAGAATCATCTTCTCAGTTATCCAACATACCCTTCTCCCTCGGATTGGAGACATGGGGAATGTCACCACCATGGACGCATGTCTACTCTATCATCTGCTGAAGAAAGAGAGGATTGATTTTGGGAGGATGGTGCTAAACTACATGATGCACCAAGCACATCCTAAAAGAGCGCTTACAAGTCTACCCTATGGGAGTCTTTTGACCAAAATCTTAAATCACTTCTCTTTCCCCCTTGAAGACTATGAATATGTCTTCAACCACAGCAAATTCACCATGGTCACCTTCAACAACATCAAGAAGAAGAAGGTACCAGAGACAGGGGCACCTAAGAAGAAGGAGGAAGCAAAGCCTTCTAAGGGAGCTGCTGGTCCCAACCAGCCCTCTAAGGCTAAGAAAGGAAAGGAAAAGGTTTCCGATCCTTCAGAAAAGAAGAAGAAGAAGCAACCAAAGGTGACTCACCCTTCTCCAACAAGGGTGACAAGGAGTATGGCTTCTGAGGAAGCTCAGAAGACTCCTCAGAAGGAACCTGAGGTTGTTGAGGCTGCTGAAGACTCAGAAGAAACGACATCTGAGCAACCCATGACCAGAAAGAGGAAAGCACCTCCAACTCTCCAAGTCCCAGACGTGCCACCAGAAGGGAAAAGGAAACATGGTCGTTTGGTAAAAGCTTACTCTAAAACTCCACCTTCCTTTCTTAAATCTTCTTCTACTTCAATTCCTGTTTCTGATTCTGTCGCTGGTTTTAAACCCACCAAATTTAAACTAAACTCCTGCATTCCTTGAATTATCAGGGAAAGTCTCACAAAGGAGTGGGGATAAAAACCACTAAGAAATAGAGCCCGCCGAAGCCGACGGGTAAAGAAATCGTAGCAGTTGCTGCTACTGCCCGCCACCCCGCTACTGCTGCTGCTGTTGAAGAAGAAGCAGAAGCTTCTCATCACTCTCCCCTCTGGAAATGTCTCCCCTACCAGAGAAGACATTCAGGGACATGGAGGAAATGTTGCTGATTCTACTTCAGAGGAAGAAGATGCAGCAAGCTTTCGCATTGAGCATCGCACCCCAGATGCTGGAAGCTCCAAGAAAGAGCCCCAGAAGAAGCCATCTGAGGTTTCTATGGTGGAACTTTCTGAGGCAACCACAACTGAGGCTGCTGCTGTGAATGCTGAGTCACTGGCTCAGACGATGCTTGAGGTCCAGAAGGAACTGGATCAACCTTCTGAGACTCCAGAAGCTACTCAGATGCAACCAGAACAACAACTACAGCATGAGGAAGCCTTAATTGAACCAACTTCTGAGGTTGGTCCTCTCTCTTCTGAGATCCCTCCGGAACATGAGGAAACTCATGTCTCAACACATGAAGTAGTGCTAGAGACCACAAGCACTGGGCCCAGCTCAGAGGTGGGCGCTGACGCTACCATGGCTGCCGGCGTTGCAGCAGTTGAGGCATTTGTTGCCCACAGTTCCTTAGAAGGAACTCTATCTGAGAAGGACTCTCAGAAGGATCCAGAGGTTCATCCTCTAGATATAACGGAGGTTCCTCCTACATCCTTTGATCAACAAGGTCCTACCTTCTCGATTACGGACTCAATGATTGGTTCCAGCTTTCAGCTGCGAAGAATGGTAGTTACCCCACCCTCTGTGCAATTTCGGCCTTTCTTTGGTCGAACTGAGAAGTTGAAAGGCAGTGAAGCAATACATAGCCAGATCTCAACTTTCAACCTCTCCGAAGATGCTCAGACTTCTGGTGCTATGGAGCAACCATCAGCTCGGCAACCTTCTGATCTAGACCTTGCTCTAGTTTCTGAGGACACTCAGAGGCAACCTTCTATTGAACTCGCTGCTATTGAAGACAAAGCTGTCCAAGAAGAAGAACTTCCTGAATATCAACAGAGGGATATCATCGATGAGGTTCTTGAGGCTGAAGTCTCTCGCCCTCCTCCATCTCAACCCCCATCTTCTCAACAGCCTTCCACTTCCTCTGAACTACCTCCAGAATGCGCTCAGAATGCGACTCAGAGCGAGATTCTCATGGAGATATGCCAGCTGCTACGCTACATTGCCAGAAGGCAATAGTTCTAAGTCAATGATGGCGTTTATGTCTTAGCCACCCTTTTTGATATAACAAAGGGGGAGTAGATAAATGATAAAATTTTTATACATTGGCTATACGTAAACACTAGGCTAGGACTTAGGGGGAGCAACAACTTAGGGGGAGCCAAATATTTTGTATCTCTACAAAACCATCAATGAAAAATCATTATTTTGGCATCTCATGTTTTACTTAATTTTATGCTTATTTTTTATTACTTGGCATCTCTTGATTTACTTAGCCTGGTATTTCTGAATTTGATACAATATACTCATCATGAAATACACGCTATGTAATTGATAATCTCAAACAGTGATCACTCATTGAATACTTTAACTGTTGATTATCACAGCCTTCTAAGAAAATAACTAAGCTTCTCTCAGAAAGCTAAGTTAGTTTCTAAGAAAGCAAAAAGTGCATTCTGAATAAGTTGAGAACTTACTCAGAAACACTTCTGAACTTAAGCAAAATTATTATCTTAAGACTTAAGTTGTTATCATCAAAAAGGGGGAGATTGTAAGCTCCAGAACCCTTCTGAGAGAATTAGGCATAATTCTCTTAGAGTTATGAAAGTTTTAATGATAACAAGGTAAGCCATAAGTATAAAAATTTTACTTAAGGTTTTGCTAATATGTGCGCTAAGTGTCTCAGAAAGCTTTAAATTATTGCAATACCATGAGCAAAGACCAAGACAAAAACATCAAGTAACCTCGAGATCAATTGATAAAATCATAGCGCCAAAGATATCAGAAAGGATGTCTCAGAAGCGCAGAAGGTGAAAACATGTTTCTGAGGAAAGAACACTGTCGCCTCAGAAGGGTCTCAGAAGACCTTGCGACTAGTAGTTCTCAGAAGGGTCTTCCCTCAGAAGGTTCGCCCTCAGAAGTCCGTACAACTCTCAGAAAGTTGGACTCAGAAGCAACCAAGTGTTTGGACTCAAGGGATCGCAAGCAGTCTCAGAAAGCTCGCTACAACTAGCCAGGGAAGTGGGAAACGCGCACTGTGCAGTTCTGAAAAGTTCCTCATTTCGCGCTGACTGTAGCAGGGAGCCGTTCTGAAAAGGACACAGCCACATAAGCAAAGTAAAAGCTTCTAATTTCGCGGCTCTTTGATGCCTATATATATGAGTTCAATTCCAGAGCAATGTGACGAAACTCTTGCACAAAAATTCTTGATTAAACGTGCCAAAACTCTGTTGAATTGAAAATCATTTTGCGAAAACTTAGAACTTTCTCAGAAAGACAATTTTTACGAAATTGTTCTTCTAACTTTGCAAAATCTTCTAGTTCTGAATTGGTGAAAATTCTTACATTAGTAAGTGAAATCTAGAAGTCTACTAAGGGTCAAATTAAGTTTGTAACTTAATCTTAGTAGTTGGTTTTCGAAGCAAAAACCACTTTCTGAAAAACGCTAAGTCCTTCGTTGTTTGAAGGCAGTTTTAAGTCCTCTGGTGTTTGAGGCAAAGTTCAAAGTCCTTAATTTTTTAAGGCAAGGAAGTCCTCTGTTGTGAGACAAGGAAGTCCTTTAATTGTTTAAGGCAAAGAAGTCCTCTAGTGTTGGAGGCAAGGAAGTCCTCTAGTGTGAGGCAAGGAAATCCACTTCGGGTTGTGAAGTGGTGGAAGTCCTTTACTTGGTAAAGGCAGTGTTGTCTGGGAAGGCACATTAAGAAGAATATCTAAGAACTCTCAACTGAAGGTTGAGGACTGGAGTAGGTTGGTTATAACCGAACCAGTATAAAATTCTTTGTGTTAAGCTTTTCTCCCTTGCTCTTTAATTGCATAACTCTGTGAGAAAAACTCTACCACGATTCTACTTAAGAGGTCTCGTGAAAACCTTATTGATTAAAATCAGAAAGCTTTTAAGAAACTCTAACTTTAAGTCATTTTCTTAAAATTCCTCAGAAAGGAACTTTCTTAGAAAGACTAAGTTCTCAGAAACTTAATCTTCTCAGAAAGCAATTTCCGCTGCAAACTCTTAAATCTACCTTCTGAGTAAAAACACCTTTCTAAGTAAAAGTTTTAAGAAGTAATTTTTTAAAACTTGCACGATTCAACCCCCCCTTCTCGTGCACACATACACTTTCAGTTGTGCCTACTCCAGTCCCCAAGCTTCACTTGGGAGTTTACTAATCACCACATTCAACAATTAGAAGGATTTATGCTACAACACACCACTGGGGACATCTCTTTGCCTTGTCACAGTTGAGATGGACTTCATTGCCTTCTACACTGAACGTCTTTCTACCTTGCCTTGAACCCTCAAAGACTTCTGCCTTCACAACCTGAAGGACTTGTACAAACAGTGAATACAGATTATTCTTGAGGTTCTAAGAATCAAATAAGAACTTAGTTGCAACTAAGTTTTGGTCTTATTTTTCTTCTAAACTTAACTTGCAAATGCAAGGATATTCAAAGTATCCTAGACTTGAAGCTTAATAAACCATATCCACAAATGAAATAAAATTGCTAGCAATGACAAACAAGTCTGAAACTAATAGTGTGGCAACATAAAAATTATCTAAGTTTGCACGGGCTTCTCGCTAACTTCAATAGTCTGGTCAACATGATCTTCTTTAGAAGGAAGGAAATATAAGGGGTGAGGGAGTGGGAAGTAACTCAGTAGAAGTGTCACTCCGGGTTTATTGTGAAATAAGTGGAGCATACAAGGTTCAATTATGAGGATTTCACAACATTAGTTCCCGAAGCAACTTAACCTAAATGTGTCTTGTTCTTTTTATATATGTGAATATACATAATATAAAGTGACATGCATGACTTACATTCTACAATACACATATATGAACAACATTCATAACTCATATCATAGCTTTCTCTAATCTTGTCTTTTGATTGTAATATTATGGCAAGCCACCCTCCCGTCCTATTTCCTCCAAAACTCCAACCCCTAGGTATGAGATCATCATAATCTTATGAGGGAGAAGGGGTAAAGTTCATCCCTCCCTTAGCAACTCTCAATACATAGAGGCTACAAAGTGTCCTAAATTTTAACTTTAACATCATATTATCACATATCATAACATAACTTAGATTGACATGTGAATCATGCATTATCATATTATAGTATTCCATATTAATCATAACTTCATATATAACATAAATGAATCAAACATTTCATGCATATACGTCATAAGGAGCAATAGGATACAAAGAGGGTAAAAACAAAATAATTACATACAATTTTCAACGTGATAATCGATTACCTCGTCCCTGTAATCAATTAAAAAAGAGCATGTTTTCTCATGATTGGAATCGGTAAGAAAACACGATCTAAACATCATCCAATCGGTAGAATACGATTTAAAAATAAATCAATCGGTAACAAGCAATTTTGAACATCAATCAATCAATAAAACATGATTTTCTCATCAATCAATTGAAAAAATACACATAAAACACATAGTACATGGCATCTTCTAAACCCTACCTCTTGTAGACCTCTAAAGCTAAGCTAGAACGCCCTTTCTATAAGTCTTCCCCAACTACTCTTTCTCCCACACATGCACAACAAACAGTAGGATGAAACTAACGGTCCTTTGGGAAGAAACACAATCAGTAGTCTTGTAGAGTTTGATGTGGCGATCAAGAATATGTGGTTACTTTTGTGATTGGACATGATTAAGGGTGAGAGTGGAGGTGTGCAATGACTATGACTTGAGATCTCTGAGAAAGAGATTGAATAATGAAGGCAGGAATGATGCATAGAGGGTTAAAAATAGTATTTATATGGGCTTTTAGGGTTTATGTATGAAGGGACCACTTGGCAATATTAAAAAGATGGGGTGGAGGGCAATATCCAATCAAATGCAACGAACAATGCAATTTTCAGGGCTGTATTTGATTACAAACTTTATGTAATCGATTACAATTGTTAAAACTCGGCCAGATATTAAAATCTATAGCTCGTAATCGATTACAAACCTGATGTAATCGGTTACTGAGCTCTGAAACAACCTCTAAACAACTCAAAAACACACTTATTCATACAATACTATACAATTAACACCATAAAGCTCATAAATGATCCTAACAACTTCAAAACTCATACTTATCACTTAAAACAAATAATGAAATATAGGAGAAACTTGTCCACCCAACTTAATTAAATTCTAACTAAGATAAATTACATACATTTAATCTCGCCTAGTTAAAACTTAATAAAAGTTGGGATGTTACAAATTGTATTTTTAGCATCTAATTATAAAGGGTTTTCTGAGCAGATTTCTTCGAGAATTTCTTCAATTCTAGTTTCTAGTTCATCTTTCAGAGCATTTATTTTGAAATGTAGATTCAAATAACATTCTCGAATTAAATTTAAAATTTTGAATTTTAGGATTTTGTTCATTGTGCTGGTTGGTATTTTCATCTTTATTGATCTTTGTTTCATTGTTGTATCGACGGGTGCTTTTAAGACTATATAAGTTAGTTCTTGAATAAAAGGGTGATGTAGTCTAAGAAAATTGTTTCTATTCATCAGTCATTTTTATAGACAGTTGGCACAAAAAATCTATATCCTATGATAAAGATTTCAACCGTTATTGTTACACGGTAGATTTCATATAGAGACTTATCTGCAATACTTATCATTAATAGTTTTATCAATTTCCTCCAATTTATGCAAAAATTTGGATCAATGAAATAAACTGTTGCACTTGTGTCAATATACGTATTGACAAATTCGTTTGCTACTTTATTTGTAATAAATGTCACATTTCACTCTTTGAATCGCTTTCAGAAAGGTATTCATATATTGATTCTAATTCGTTGCCTGGTTCTTCCAAAAGTTCTAGTAAGCATTTATTAGCAATTTGAATCATTTTTAATTATTTCTTTAATTTTAATTTCCCTTTATGGACATTCACTCACATAGTGGCCTTGCTCATGATATAACCAACATTTATAGTACTTTTTAACCTTAGGGCAATAAATTTTTCTTCTTAAAATTCTTTCAACAAAAATACCTTTTATTTTTCTATTTGTTGGAAATATATTTTTTCTTTCAAAAACGTTGTTGTTTTCTTTTTAACATTGTTTTTGGGTTGCACTCATATTGTTAAGGGATTACAACATTATTTTGGCAATAGATTTTAACGAATTTACCAAATTGTTTTGCTATTGTTCTTTCTATGCATTTTTCTTCAATTTTTCTCTTATGGATAAAGTGGCTCCACCAAAATTATTTTCAAGAACTCTATTTTGAACTCCTTGTTAAAGTCTTTTCAGCATAACTTTGTTTATTGGATGTGGAAGTTTATTAATATATATTTCTAAGAATGAGGGTTTCTCCTTCCTTGAGTTTATAGTAATATTTCCTGAACTCACATAAATATAACTCTATATGACATAGGTTGCAAATTTGAATATTACTAAGATGTATTTTAGCACTCAAATATTCTTTGTTTACTATGTCTTGTTTATGATCAAGAATATCCTTTCCCAAAAAATCCTTAAAAATTAATGTTATCCATGTTTAATTCGTTCATATATATTATTATGAATTGTCATGATTTCAATTTTGACATCTATATTTCTGTTATGAAATCTATGACAGCTCCAATGGTGTGGAACATTAGGTAATTCCACATTTCTTTACTTATAAGCTCATTATATTTAAGGCCTTATTTGTTTGAGTGTCTAGTAAGAAACTATTTGCCAAATTCGAAAATCTCTACCTTGTTTTCTTTACAATCTAAATCTAAGATTGTTTCTTTTTTTTTTCAGGGATTTTTTTATATTTTAACCCTTGTCTTAGATATCCTCTATCACATGCATATCTTTCGAAGTCAGGTGTTGACTCCCAATCATATTTTTATATTTGCCTTGTATCTCTTTTTCTAGGATTTCTAGAAGATTCTCCTTCATTATATTATGATTTTACATGGTTAGAATTAACAAGTTTCTTTTCTGAATCATAATCTAGAATTAGGTCTTCATTCTTTATTTAAGAATCTTCGTTTTCATTTATTTTGTATTTTATTTCATTATCTTCTTATTGAATCATTTTAACTGATTAAGTAACATAGTTACTTTCTCAATTCTTTCATCAACATTCATGTCAGTCATAATGGAGTTTGATTTTTAATTTTGAAGTGTCAATTTTAAGTATTCTATCCTCTTTTTTAGGACGGAGTTTTATTTTAATTTTATAATATTTTTGAAATAGTTGTTCTATGTTTTCAAGTGTTATATAATTCACTTCTTTAGATTGAGGCTTTTTTTCACTTTTTTCTTTATCCTTCCTATAATTATTAGAAATTAGAATTTTTTCTAATGTGTCAATATTATTGTATTTAACTATGTGTCTAAAATATGGTGAAGATGAGAAAAATTCTTACCATGTTGACATTTTTTAATAATATTGTGAGAGATGTAAGTTTTTTCTGGAACTTAAGTTCCTTGAATAAAGCTTATTGAATAATTTAGATTTTATGTAAAATCTTTTTATATTAATTTAAAAAATTTTATATTATTTGAGTTGATATTATTTAATAATAACTTTTTGTTCAATTACTTGAAATAGTTTGATAATCTATTTTTTAAATTTATTAATTTCACTTTTTAGATTAAATGAATCGAAAGATTTTATTCTTTTAATATTCATTTTGTCACACTTCAAAAGTGTTATTAAAAAATAACTTTACCGCAATCAACTTTTTTAACTTTAGGGGTGTACACGGGCCGCGTTATGACGGGTTTGGCTTGGCCCGAACCCAACCCTATATTTTGACCGGGCCAATTTTTTAGACCCTAACCCGACCATAGACCCGATAAAAACCCGATTATCTCCTGGCCAGATTAACACCGGGTTTAGACCGGGCTATGATCGGGCCAAAAAGTCCCATTTTTTTTAGTTCTCCTGTATACATTTCATAAATTAAAAAAAAATACAATTCAAGTCTAAAGATGGAGATAAGTCCTTCTCCTCTATATATATATTTCAGTTACAAATATAATAGGCTCAAAAACCATAAAAGTGGATTCATATACATAATATATCTTAAGTCTGTAAACCATGCCTTATAAGCTTCTATACATACACTAATACACTTAATATATTCTGTAAAGTTGCAGTCCAATACAAAAAAGTTAATTGCAACAAACATTTAATGCAAGTATTTACGCATCAAAACAAGATACAATTTAAAATTGGAGTTATATATCAAAACAAACTGCAACATGACTTGATTTTGAATTTTTCTTAATCCAAAACACACAAAAAATACAGCACTCATCCATTACTCTGTATTCAAATTTTGTTGCTGTGAACATGCTCCTTGTGACACAAAGGCTGAGTGCAAAACATCTACAAAATATAAAAAGTTAGAATGTTTTATGTAAAGCTTGCATGGATTACTCAATAATTACTTAAGAATGAATAAATGAGATATAAACTAACCAGCAACAATCTTTTCAGTGTTGTCAAATTGATCAAAATCTTGCTCTTCAAATTTAAGTCCACTAGGTGATAACCAATTCTGAGTGCATACAAAGAGCTACGATAAACATCAAGCACACGGCCACCCGTGCTGAAACAAGACTCAGATGCAACCGTTGATACTGGAATTCCGAAGACATCACGAGCTATGAGAGAAAGGGTCCTGTACTTAGATGAATTAGCCTTCCACCAATCAAGTATGTTGAAATCACTATTATCACTGTCATCCAAAGTATCCTCAGCCAAATATCTCTCAAGATCTGATTTACTGTCTAAATTGACTTTGGCTCTTTTTTGTTTTTTCCATATATTTACCCTATTTTCATAAACACCTTTGAGACTTGTTAACCCATTGAGACTCTCATCTAAAACAATATTCCTAGAAGAATCCCCACCCTCTCCACTTTCCATAAAGTCAGAAGCTCCTTTGGAATAAAACTTATACAATGAGTCAAGTGTATCCTTAACCAAAGTGGACATAATAGTTGCTAATTCCTTATCATATAAATCATCAATACTCCAAAAGATATAATCAAGTTTGTAGCGAGGGTCTAGTACAACAGCAACAAACAACAAAGGATTAAATTTTTCAATATTTCCCCAATATTTATCAAACTTAACTTTCATAGAACATGTTATAGTCCCTAAAAGTTCAGATTAATTATGGCTCCATGACAACAACTGAGATTGTACCGATGCAATTTCATGAAAACATTTATTTGAAGTCACATGCAAAGAAGCAAAGAAACACAAAGTAATCTCATAGAAAATTCTCAAAAAGTCAATTAATATCCTAGCATGTTGCCAATCAGAATTTGTTGGTGGACCAGCTTTCTTTTTCCCTTTTTCATCTTCACGAAACCATTTACAAAAATCTGATTCTTGATCATAGAGTCTATCAAATGCTTTTTCAAACTTTTCTGCATGTTCAAGCATTATATATGTTGAATTCCACCTAGTTGGAACATCTAAACAAACAAGACTTTGAGATTCAATCATTTCAGCCTCAATACATTCTTTAAATCTAAGAATCCTTTGGGGAGACGATCTAACATATCGGATAGCATTTCTAATGCTATCAATGGAAATTTGTTGTTCCTTAAGACCTTCATTCACAATCAAATTCAAGATATGAGCACAACATCTCACATGCAAATATTTGCCACCACACACTAGCCCACCCCTAGCATCTAACTTCTTTTGAAGGTATGAAATGGCCCCATCATTTGAACTTGCATTGTGTACTGTAATAGTGAACACATTTTCAATTCCCCATTCTCTCAAACATTTCTCAATTTCTCTTCCTATAGTTTCTCCCTTATGGTTCTCAATTAGACAAAAATTTATGATTTTCTTTTGCAATCTCCATTCTTCATCAATAAAATGTGCAGTTAAACTCATGTAAGATAAATTTTGGCATGATATCCAACAATCTGTTGTCAAACAAACACGAACACATGACTTCATAGACCAAGCCTGCCTTTAACTTTTTCTTTTCATCTAAAAAAAGTTGATAACAGTCTCTAGAAATAGTCACCCTAGATGGTATCGTAAATCTTGGCTCAAATCGACTTAACATCCTTCGAAAGCCACGACCTTCTACAACCTTAAATGGAATCTCATCAGATATCACAAATTCAGCCACAGATTTTCTAAGGTCTTCTAAGTTATAGCCAACAGAAAGCTTTATAGATGAACCATCTTCCTCTTCAACACATTTGCTCCTCTTGTTGTAGACTCTATAGGCTTTAGAGACAGAGGAATATCCTAGGAATACTCCATCATCGGATTTAGGATCAAACTTAGCTAGTTTGTCCTTTGTGTTGAGTATGAAGCATGAAGAACCAAAAACATGAAAATAGGATATGTTGGGTATTTTGTTATTCCAAAGCTCATAAGGTGTTTTCTTCAGAATTGGTCTCAGAAAGACTCGATTCTGAATATAGCATGAGGTGTTTACAGCCTCAGCCCAAAAACCTTTTGAAAGCCCACTTTCTAAGAGCATTGTTCTTGCCATCTCTTGAAGGCTTCGATTCTTTCTCTCAGCCACTCCATTTTGTTGAGGAGTTCTGGGAGAAGAAAATTCGTGAGCAATGCCCAGATTTTCACAAAACTTTTCAAAAGCGTGATTCTCAAATTCACCTCCATGATCGGATCGTATGGTGTGAATGTGAGAGTCTTTTTCATTTGAAACTCTTTTCGCAAAAGCTTTGAATTTTTCAAATGTTTCTTCCTTAGAAGCTAGAAAGAATACCCAAGTGAATCTAGAATAATCATCCACTATGACAAGACCATAGCGTTTTCCAGAAAGGGAAGCAGTTCTAGTTGGTCCAAAGAGATCCATGTGAAGAAGCTCAAGTGGTTTCTGAGTAGAGATTCCACTTTTGCTTGGAAATGAGGCTTTGGTTTGTTTTCCCTTTTCACAGAAGTCGCAAGTTGCATCCTTTTGATACTTGATGTTGGGAAGACCCTTTACAAGTCCTTTCTGAGAGAGCTCAGAAAGAAGCTTCATATGGGCGTGACCAAGTTTCTTATGCCAAAGCCACTTGTCTTCTTGGACAGAGACAAGACACTTCACATTTTGATCCTTTAGATCATCTAGATGGATAACGTAGATGTTACCAACTCGTTTTCCTTCCAGAACGATCTTGCCGTTAGTGAGATTAGTCACATGGCAATATTTGGCATAAAACTCAACCTTTAAGCCTTTGTCACAAAATTGACTAATGCTTAATAGATTGTGTGTTAAGCCATCAACTAAAAGTACATCAAAGATTTGGTGATAAGAATCCTTACCAACATCTCCTATGGCAGTGACTTTCCCTTTGGCACCATCACTGAATCGCACCGTTCCTCCTTTCTTGGGCTTAAGGTTTCTGAACCAGTGCTTGCTTCCAGTCATGTGCCTTGAGCAGCCACTGTCCAAGTACCACTGCTCATCTTGGTGGTGGAGCAGTGCTTGTTGATGCACTTGCAGACACAAAGTTCACTGATTTAGGTACCCATGCTTTGTTGGGTCCTTGCTTGTTAGCTTTCTTTGCCTTTTGTCTTCTTTTCTTAGAAGGATTGTGGTTCTGAGACTCAGAAACCTTTTCTTTGCCCTTTTCAGAAGCTTTCGCTTTCTGAGAAGCCTTGCCCTTCTGAGAAGGACTTGTCTTCTGAGAAGACTTACCCTTCTGATAGTTTTTAACCTTCTTAGCCCTTTTGGGCAGAGAAGTGTTTCCTTTACTAAGCATAGGGCATGTCTCAGATCCATGTCCATCTTTGAAACATGAGATGCACATGCGATGTAATTTAGTTAATGATGGATCAAGATCATGGGGTTCGAAAACTTCTTCATATCCAAGTCCTCTTTTATCTTTGTAAGGTCTTTGACCTCCAAGTAAAAGAGTCATCATTTTTCCGCCATTGACCATCTTAACTAGATCAGAAGTGAGAAGCTCATTGGTCTTTTGTAATTCTATTAAGGCTAGTTCAGCCTTTTCGACAGTTACAGAAGACATTGTTTCTAAAACTTGATAGAGATTGTGACTTTCAAGATATCTGTTTTTAAAATCATCTCTTTCAAGTTTTAGATTCTCAACTTCTTCAATTAGTCTAGCATTTTCAGCTTCTAGATGTTTGTAATTTTTCTTTAAGTTACTGAAACTGTTAGCTAATTCATTTGAGTCTCTCAGAAGCTCTTCATAGAGTTCTGAGATCTCATTATATGAGTATGAGAGAGGAGGGGAGTTAGGTACCTCTTCTGACTCAGATTCTGTTTCCAGAATATAGTCAGTACTAGCCATGAAGCAGACGTTAGCTTCCTCTTCGTTTGCTGGCTCAGAATCTTCCTTTTCTGAGTCACTCCAAGTAGCAGCCATTGCCTTATTTTTCTTTATGGGAATAAACTTCTTCTTCCCTTTGTTCTGAGGGCACTCCGTTCTGAAGTGACCCTTTTCTCCACAGCCATAGCATGTGGCTTCAGAAGGCTTTAGCTTTCCTTTCTTAGGAGTAATCTCCTTGCCTTTGCTTGGTCTTCTCTTCCAAGCTTTCTTCATTTTTTTAACCAGAAGAGAGATGTCATCTTCTTCTGTTTCTGAGTCTGATTCATCTTCTGACTCAGAAACTTCTTCGGCCTTGAGAGCCTTGGAAGATCTTTTTATTTGGCTTTTAAGAGCCAGACCCTTCTGAGGCTTAGATGAAGAGGATGGTCCTCCAAGCAATCCTTCTAGCTCAATCTCATGTGTTCTAAGTGAGCCGAATAGTACATCCAAACCAAGCTGATTTAGATCCTTGGCTTCTTGGATTGGTGTAACTTTTGGACGCCATTTTGAGGAGAGGCTTCTGAGAATTTTTCTTACCATTTCAGCGTTTGAGTAAGTCTTTCCCAAGACTTTGAGCTGATTGATGATGTGAAGAAACCGTATTGACATGTTGTCAATGGTTTCATCTTGTTGCATGCAGAAGGATTCGTACTTGTGTACGAGCATAGATATCTTCGTTTCCTTGACTTCGTCATTACCTTCATGCAGCATGTGAAGCCTTTCCCATATCTCCTGTGCTGTATCACACGACACTATCTTGTCGTATTCTACCTTGGGTAGTGCACATAGGAGAATGTACTTGGCCTTGAAATTCAGCTGAATCTTCTCTTTCATTTCTTGAGTCCATTCATCCTTGGGAACTCGTCTGGTGTAGGTTCTGGGCGCTGGAGGTGCTGCTCCAGGTTCAGCGTCTGCTGCAACAACAACTTGTTTTGTTATTGTTTGCAGAGGTTGATAGTCGCCGTTCTCAATCCTGTCCCATAGATCAAGAGTGGTGTGCTTGATGAACAATGTCATCCTATCACGCCAATAGTCGAAACCGTCTCCAAGGAACATTGGAGGTCTGTTGATTGAAGCCCCATCAGATATGAACGCAGCTGGTGAGTCCATAGTCCCTTCTTGGATCTTTTTCCTTGACACTGTTAAGTGCTCAACCCCTTAAGGACCGAGCTCTGATACCAATTGAAGGTGTATTTGTGCACGAGAAGGGGGGGTTGAATCGTGCAGGTTTAAAAATTACTTCTTAAAAAACTTTTCTTAGAAAGCTGTTTACTCAGAAAGGTGATTTGAGTGTTTGCAGCGGAATAAACTTTCTGAGAAGGTTAAGCTTCTGAGAACTTTACCTTTCTGAGAAAGTTCCTTTCTGAGAACTTTATGAAAGTGATTTAAAGTTAATTTCACTTAAACGCTTTCTGATTTCAACTTAATAGGTTTTCACAATTCTGATTAAGTTAAAATGTGTTTGTTGGTTTTCTTAGAAAGTAAGAGTTGAGGGAAGAAAAGCTTAACACAGAGAAATTTTTATACTGGTTCGGTTCTAACTAACCTACTCCAGTCCTCAACCTTCCGTTGAGAGTTCGTTAGATATTCTTCTTATCGTGCCTTCTCAGACAACACTGCCTTTACCACGTAAAGGACTTTCACCACTTCACAATCCGAAGTGGATTTTCTTGCCTCCACCACTAGAGGACTTTCCTTGCCTTAACTTAATTAAGGACTTTACCTTGCCTCACAACCGAGGACTTTGCTTGCCTTAAACACTTAAGGACTTAAACTTGCCTCAAACAATCGAGGACTTAAAACTGCCTTCAAACAACGAAGGACTTAGCGTTTTTCGAAAATTGTTTTTGTTTCGAAAACCAACTACTAAGATTAAGTTGCAAACTTAATTTGCCCTTAGTAGACTTCTAGATTTAACTTACAAATGTAAGAATTTACACCAATACAGAACTAGAAGATTTTCGCAAAGTTAGAAGAACAATTCCGTAAAATTGTCTTTCTGAGAAAGTTCTAAGTTTTCGCAAATGATTTTCAATTCAGCAGAGTTTTGGCACGTTTAATCAAGAGTTTTTCGCGCAAGAATTTCGTCACAATGCTATGGAATTGAACTCATATATATAGGCATCAAAGAGCCGCGAAATTAGAAGCTTTCACTTTGCTGATGTGGCTGTGTCTGGCTCAGAACGGCTCTCTGCAACAGTCAGCGCGAAATGAGGAACTTTTCTGACTTGTACAGTGGGCGTGTTCCCACTTCCTTTGCTTGCTGTTTCGAGCTTTCTGAGAATGAATGCTTCATCCATTGAGTCTTGACACTTGGTTGCTTCTGAGTCCAACTTTCTGAGACATGTACGGACTTCTGAGGCGAACCTTCTGAGGGAAGACCCTTCTGAGAACCACCAGTCGCAAGGTCTTCTGAGACCTTTCTGAGGCGACAGTGTTCTTCTCTCAGAACTTCACTTTCACCTTTTGCGCTTTTTGAGCATCCTTTCTGATGTCCTTCACGCTATGATTTCATCTTTTAATTCATAAGGCTACTCGTTGTTTGTCTTGATCTTACTCATGGAGTTGCATAAGTTTAAGCTTTCTGAGACACTTAGCACACATATTAGCAATACCTTAAGTAAAATTTTTATACTTATGGCTTACTTTGTTATCATTAAAACTTTCTATCTCTCTAAGAGAAATATATCAATTTCTCTCATAAGGGTTCTGGAGCTTACACTTTACTCTATAGATGCATGCTAAATAAGTAAATAGAGTAAATAAATTAAATAGACACATCAACTAAACATATTATATCATTTAGAACTCATAAATCACACACACACATAAACAATTTTAGAACTCATAACATTGATAATATGTGTACCTTTCAAATTATAACATTAAGTCCTCATTTCATTACTCTTCTTGATCCCAACACCACCCAAAAATCCCTCCAGCACTTATCTTTCTGTTAAAGAGTTAAAACAAATTAAAAATGAAAATAAATAGAGAGAGTAACACAGAAAGGGAAAAAAGGAAATCAAACATAGAAATAAGTAAATAGATGAACAAAAAAATCCCTAACCCTTGAATTTAATTGTAATTACCAGACAAGTATTAACATTCAACAACTAAGGTAATGGAAGGCATAGAAGAGCTCACCTAAACCCAACCTTTGAAGTTCTTCCTGGGCTTACAGAGAACTCATGTGAACCATCAAATGAGTCACTCTAGTCTCTAGCAGTAAAGCATCAAGTGAAGGTGTATTTGTGCACGAGAAGGGGGGGTTGAATCGTGCTAGTTTAAAAATTCTTCTAAAAAGATTTTCTTAGAAGACAGTTTTACTCAGAAGGGCAAATTGAGAGTTTTCAGCGGAATGACCTTTCTGAGAAAGCTAAGCTTCTGAGAACTTTCACCTTTCTGAGAAAGTTTCTTTCTGAGTAAATTATGAAAGTTTTTTAAGATTAGTTTCACTTAAACTCTTTCTGATTTTAACTTAAAATATTTCTCAGATATGATTAAGTTAAAAGCAGTATGTATTAGTTTTCTTAGAAAGCAAGAGTTAAAGGAAGAAAAACTTAACACGATGAGATTTTTATACTGGTTCGATTTTAACTAACCTACTCCAGTCCTCAACCTTCAGTTGAGAGTTCTTTAGATATTCTTCTTATAGTGCCTTCTCAGACAACTCTGCCTTTACCACGTAAAGGACTTTCACCACTTCACAATCGAGGTGGATTTTCTCGCCTCCAACACTAGAGGACTTTCCTTGCCTTAAATCAATTAAGGACTTTTCCTTGCCTCACAATAGAGGACTTTAATTGCCTTAAACACTTAAGGACTTTAGTTTGCCTCAAACAATCGAGGACTTAAAACTGCCTTCACACACGAAGGACTTACCGTTTTTCGAAAAGAGTTTTTGCTTCGAAAACACTACTAAGATTAAGATACAGACTTTGTTTTCTCTTAGTAGACTTCTAGAATTAACTTACAAAAGTAAGGATTTACACCAATACAAAGCTAGAAGATTTTCTTGCAAAGTTAGAAAAACAGTTTCGAAGAAATGTCTTTCTGAGAAAGTTCTAAGTTTTCGCAAATATGATTTTCAATTCAACAGAGTTTTGGCACGATTAATCAAGAGTTTTTGCGCTAGAATTTCGTCACCATGCTCTGGAATCGAACTCATATATATAGGCATCAAAGAGCCGCGAATTTAGAAGCTTTCACTTTGCTGATGTGGCTGTCTCTGGCTCAGAACGGCTCCCTGCAACAGTCAGCACGAAATGAGGAACTTTCTGACTTGTACAGTGCGCGTGTTCCCACTTCCTTTTGCTTTCTGTTTCGAGCTTTCTGAGAGTTGTTGCTTTATCCATTGAGTCTTGATACTTGGGTGCTTCTGAGTCCACTTTCTGAGATATGCACCTTGTGTTTGGATATGCACCTTGTGAGTTTTGAGCCTTACATTGGGTGGCCACATTACATGTCATTCCATTCTTGATGTGTGTATCTCTTGTGACTTTGTCGTTCTAGGGTTTGCCTTATCTTTTAATGGAGGCTACGTTTCATATGCATTCTTGAGTGTGATAGAGGCACTTTTCTTCTTTAGCTCACGGCCATATTGCCCACCCTCTACATTACCATTGCAAGCCCCTTTGAGCCTTATATCTCATTCTTTGATCTTAGCTCACCTTTAGCCTAAAAAGTGAAAAACCATTTTACACCCTACCTTAGGAAAGTGGAGTAGCATTGGTTTTATCATTTTGTGTGCTTGAGTCTAAGTGTGGGGGTTTGTCGTGGACGACAAACTTTTAAGTGGGGGGGGGGGGGGACATATTGATGTGTTGTTGTGAAAAATGGTGTGAATTGTATGTAATTAATATGTAATTGAAAAAAATTTAAAAAAATGAGCAAAGGAAGAAAAGCACACAAAAGCAAAATAAATTCAAGGTCAAAGACCTCATGGGTAAATGTTTAAAGGTTCAAAACGAAAAAAAAGAGTAAAACTCTTGTGCTTATGGTTTTGTGTGCTTAGAATTCCCCCTTGTGTTTGATTGAAACTCACATAACCAATGCTAGTCTAACTTTCTTGGGTCCTTTAACTCACTTATCCATACATTCCACACCTTAACCTTGGCCTCGTTACAACCAAAACAAAGTCCTCTTGATTCTTGGGTGCGTTGAATTTTAGTGGTGGAGATCTAGAGGTTTGGCAAACCTACGTTGAATGCTTGGTCTAACAAGAGAATTGAGAGGAAGATCAAGCCACTTTATAAGTGAGTAGAGAGCATACACACTCCCTTGAGGTCCTTCCATTTCATCTATGCATTTTAAGGGATTTTTGCTTGGCTTTTGATGTTGTGTCTCTTGATATTGAAATGCTTGGTTGCTGGAATTTCTTGCTTCTTTAAATGTTTTTTTGGTCTTAAGCCATAGCAATTTTGAGCATTCATTGAAAGCCAAGTAGCACCTTGTTTCTTTTGTTTTGATTTGTTAGCTTTAGTATCTCTTGCATGAGGACATGCAAGTGGTTAAGTGTGGGGGTATTTGATAGGATGCGAAATTCTGTGCATTCTTTATCCATATATGTCCATCTTGCATCCTTTATTGCATTAATAATAGTTGTTTGCTTTGTTTTTGCATATTTTCACTTTCTTGGTTGGTGTGGCAATTTTACATCTTTTTGAGGCTTGTTAGTGGTACCTTGGTCTTGTTATCTTTTGATGCACTCTTGGGTAGTGTTTTGTGATTTCAGGAGTCCAGGCCGGAGCTACTTCGAGTCTTGGGAGCATTGGGAGCGTTGGAGCGAAGGAGCGGACGCATTGGCATGTCGGAGAAAGCAACTTAATATTGAAAATGCTGTGTTGGTCGCTAGCCACCACTTTTTGGTCGCTAGCCACCAAGTCCTGACAGCATCATCAAATTTTGCATAATTTTGCAAATTGGTCCCTCTAGCTTTGTATTAATGAAATTTTTGTAATTTTGCTGAGACACTCTTTCACACCTTTTCTTTAGTCTTAGTTTAGGTTATTTTATTAGGGAATTCTAGAGAGAGAAGCTCTCCCTTCTCTCTAGAATTTCTCTCTATTTCTACACACTTTGTTCTTACTCTTTTCACACAATTCTCCAAGTTCAATTTAATTTCTAATTTCATTTCCATCTTTGCTATTGCTTTTATTTCTTGTTTCTTACTTGCCCTTTTAATTATGGTTGAGTAGTTTCTTCATTCTTGGTGTTGGGTAATGCTAGAATCACATTTTCTCTTGAAACTCATTGCATGATTTTGCTCTTGCTTCCTAATCTCTTGGTTCCAAATGCAATTATAGTTTGTTTGTGTGGATCCATGCTTGCTGATTTTAATTGTATATCTTGAATGCATTTTAGTTTCTTGATTGAGAGATTATTGTGCATTTGAGTGTTTTTGGGTGTTGAGTGAGGATTATCATTTGATGCCCATTTGCTAGGAGAGTAGGAATAATTCTTGATTGAGAATTAGGTTTGCATATGTTTAGGATAGTTTTACTATTTTGGTTTGGATTCAAATCATTTTGGTTGAATAATTCTTATGCATGTGTAAGTTGCTTGCAAGGTGTTTGATAAAATGCCTAGGTGGGTTTAGGATGGGGAAAATATGGTTTGATGCATGTCCCAACACCAAGACTCTTTTGCATTGTTATTTTCCTTTATTTGCATAGCTTTATTTACTTCTTGCATAATCCCAAATCTACATATACTATACACACTAGATCAATGATATAAGCCTCCTTGAGAGACGACTTGGGTTGACTAGCTATACTACTATAGCCAATCAATTCAATCCCTTTTTCTTGGGAAAACTCCTCTTGTTCTTCAATTCTAAATTGATTGTTGTTAAAAGAAATAACGACGCTTTTAGCCACATCAGAGTTGTACGGACTTCTGAGGCGACCCTTCTGAGGGAGGACCCTTCTGAGGAAGGACCCTTCTGAGACCCACCAGTCGCAAGGTCTTCTGAGACCTTTCTGAGGCGACAGTGTTCTTCTCTCAGAACTTCATTTTCACCTTGAGCTCATTCTGATCATCCTTTCTGATATCTTCTGAGCTATGATTTCTTCTTTTAATTTACAAGGTTACTCATTGCTTGTCTTGATCTTTGCTCATGGAATTGCAAAACTTTAAGCTTTCTGAGACACTTAGCACACATGTTAGCAAAACCTTAAGTAAAATTTTTATACTTATGGCTTACTTTGTTATCATTAAAACCTTCTATCACTCTAAGAGAAATAACTCAATTTCTCTCAGAAGGGTTCTGGAGCTTACAATCTCCCCCTTTTTGATGATAACAACTTAAGTCTTAAGATAATAATTTTGCTTAAGTTCTGAAGTGTTTCTGATTAAGTTCGTCACTTACTCAGAATGCACTTTTGCTTTCTTTAGAAACTAACTTAGCTTTCTGAGAGAAGGCTTTGTTAATTCTTTAGAAGGCTTTGATAATCAATAGATTAAGTATGCAATGTATGAATACTGTTTTAAGATTATCAATTATAGCATGTATTTCTTGATGAATGACATATGATTTTTAGAAATACCAAGCTATTTATAACCGAGAGATGCCAAAACATGAATATATTCATTAAAATTCAATGGGGTTACAAGCAAAATTTTTGGCTCCCCCTAAATTTGTTACTCTCCCAATTCCTAGGTACTCCCCCTAAATCCTAGGCCTAGTTGTTTATAAAGCCAAAATATTATCTATTTTTCTTCTCCCCCTTTGTTACATCAAAAAGGGTGGCTAATATAAACATCATCATGGACTAAGAGCTGCTATCCTCCTAGCAATAAAGCGGAGAAGTTTGCACATTTCCATTTGAACTTCTGCTTGATCAGCACCAGGTGGGCATTCTGGAGGTATGCCATCAGAAGAGATGGGATAAGGAGGAGGCCGAAAGACCTCAGCTTCAAGAATAACATCCATCGATTCCAATCTTTGTTTTTCAGAAGTTTCTTCTTCTCCTTTCTCAGTTTCCTTTTCAGCTTTGTCCATACCTCTTTCTTCCGTAGGTATTTTGAAAGCGCACATTGCTGGTGAATTTATTTCTATTCTCTCCTCGTGAGAGCTAAATTCACTTATTGTATCTGATACAGAGGGAGTTGGACCAAGTTGGAGTGGAGGTGATTTGATCAAATTGAAGTAACGTTCCAAGGTTTCTTTTTGTACTTCTTGATCAGACTGAGTTTCTTGTACTATTTCTTCAGTCTCATATGATTCTGAGACATGAGAGGTCTCAGTATCTGTTTCTGAGCAGACTTTAGTTCCAACAACATTTGCCATTTTTACACGCTCTGAAGTGTAAGTTTTGTTGATCTCAGATGGTTGAGTATGTAAGTTTCGATCATCCAAGACTTTCTGAGTTTTTGACTTGTTTTCCATTGTATCTCCGTGCTTCCATTTGTGCTAAAGCGTGCTTGGATCCAGTTTCCTTTTCCCTCCTATGAGTTGATCTGTTGAAGCTTTCTCAGAGCCTTCAGTTATGAAGGTTATCATAGGGTTCTTCCAAGAGACCTTCTGAGGTGTCTCAGAACCCATGCCTCTTGGTACAGAAGATGGTTGGATTTCTTTCCTTTTCCTCTGTTTTTCATCAGACGAGATGGTTGCTTTACTCATATTCGCATCCACCGGAAGATAGGTTTGTGGTTTTGGGTGAGAAAAGGGGAGGGATTAGTTGGGTGAGGTGAGAAATGAGATTGAGTGAGTTTAAAGAGCAAAGATCAATTCTTGAACAAGGTAGTACTATATTTATAGGACAGGTAAGAACTAGCCGTTAGAATTTAATTTAAAAGTTACCGTTTGGTAACTGCTCTCTCGGAAGACACTCTTTTGAGATAGATCGTCTTTCTGAGAGTGCTTCTTTCTGAGAGATTATTCAGAAGACTACCTTTCTGAGAGGTAGGTCTTCTGAGTCGTGAAATTCCTCAGAAAATGCTGTTAACCTTTTTGCTCAGAAGATTTGCTCTAACCTTTTTGTCTCAGATTCTACACTTAGGACTAAGGGGAGTTTCTAGGAAGATAATTTACAAAAAAAATCTTTACGTTTAGAAACTTCTTAGATTAAGAAGTCCTTTCAGAACATTAAAACGATCCTCGGGTAAAGGCTTTGTGAATATATCTGAGATTTGATCCTCAGTATTCACAAATTTGATTTCCACATCGCCTTTTTGCACGTGATCCCGAATAAAATGATGTTTTATATCTATGTGCTTGGATCGAGAATGTTGAATAGGATTCTTTGCTAAGTTAATCGCACTTGTATTATCACAGAGAATGAGAATTTTCTCATACCTTAGTTGATAATCTTGCAATTGATTCCTTATCCAGAGCATCTGAGCGCAGCAATTTGCTGCTGACACATACTCAGCTTCAGCTGTTGATAATGCAATGGTGTTCTGCTTCTTGCATGACCATGTAATCAAGCATTGTCCAAAGAAACAGCAGCATCCGCTAGTGCTCTTGCGATCGATCCTGTCTCCAGCATCACAGTACCCTACAACATTAGAAGAACACCCTTTCTCGTACCATAAGCCAAGATTAGTAGTTCCGATCAAATATCGCAGAATTCTCTTAACCGCAGTCAAGTGTGGTTGCTTGGGTTTTGACTGAAATCTAGCACAGATGCCAACGCTTAGTTGAATATCTGGTCTAGAGGCAGTTAGATAGAGAAGAGAGCCAATCATGTCACGATAGTTGCTTTCTGAAACTTTCTCACCATCTTCATCCAAGTCAATTACTTGAGAAGGATGCATTGGAGTGCTCATAGGCTTGGCCTTATCCATCAGAAACTTCCTTAGAAGTTCTTTGTGTACTTTCTTGATGTATAATGTTCCTTTTGACTCTTGCTTGATTTGCAATCCTAAGAAGAACTTAAGTTCTCCCATCATGCTCATCTCAAATTCTCCCTGCATTAGCTTGGAGAATTCTTTGCATAGCTCTCATTGGTTGCACCAAAGATTATGTCATCAACATAAATTGGACAATCAAGAATCCAGAGTCTTCTGAGAGGGTAAATAATGTAGTGTCAACTTTCCTCTTGAGAATCCGTTTTTAAGCAGAAAGGAGCTCATCTATCATACCAAGCTCTAGGAGCTTGTTTTAGACCGTAGAGAGCCTTTGTAAGCTTAAATACATGTTCTGGAAAAGAATCATTCACAAAACCCGGAGGTTGTTTTACATAACTTCCTCAGAAAGGTATCCATTCAAGAAGGCGGACTTTACATCCATCTGATAGAGTTTGAAGCCTTTGTGTGCAGCAAAAGCTAGCAGCATTCTAATTGCTTCCAATCTTGCGACTGGAGCAAAGGTTTCGTCATAGTCTATCCCTTCTTGTTGGTTGTACCCTTGAGCAACCAATCTAGCCTTATTTCTCACGACTTGACCATTTTCATCAAGCTTGTTTCGAAACACCCATTTAGTCCCAATGACACTTTTGCCTTTGGGTTTCTGAGTCAGTTTCCAAACTTTGTTTCTCTCGAATTGGTCTAGTTCTTCCTGCATGGCACTTATCCAGCTAGGATCATCTAACGCTTCTTCTATGGATTCTGGTTCAAGTTCAGAAACCATAGCAAGATTCGTGTAGTTCCTTCTGGTTCTCACACCATGCTCACGATCACCCAAGACTTCATTCTGAGAGACGTTTTTCAAGTCTCTTGAACCTTTATATCCCTTTGGAATAAGGTTCTGAGAAGGTGGTTCAGAAGGTTCTCGTTCTGAGTCATCAGAAGCTTGACTTTCGGGGAATCTGAATTCCATTGATGTTTGAGGAATAGATTCATCAGGTTCTGGAGCTTCAATGATGCTTTTAGATTTTTCTTTAGATGGAGAAGATTTTTCCATAGTTTGGAAATCATTCTCATCATCTATAAGAGTTTTCTTTTTGGCTTTCTCAGAAGAGATGTTAAGTTTATCAAACTCATCTTCTAAGTCAGCAACCTTCTGATGCAAATCCTTACTAAGTTCTTTGAACTTAATATGGATTGTCTCTTCAACACATTTGCTCCTCTTGTTATAGACTCTATAGGCTTTAGAGACAGAGGAATATCCTAGGAATATCCCATCATCGGATTTAGGATCAAACTTAGCTAGTTTGTCCTTTTTGTTGAGTATAACGCAAGAAGAACCAAAGACATGAAAATAAGAGATGTTGGGTATTTTATTCTTCCAAAGCTCATAAGGTGTTTTCTTCAGAATTGGTCTCAGAAAGACTCTATTCTGAATATAGCATGAGGTGTTTACAGCCTCAGCCCAAAAACCTTTTGAAAGCCCACTTTCTAAGAGCATTGTTCTTGTCATCTCCCGAAGGCTTCGATTCTTTCTCTCAGCCACTCCATTTTGTTGAGGAGTTCTGGGAGAAGAGAATTCGTGAGCAATGCCCAAATTTTCACAAAACTTTTCAAAAACATGATTCTCAAATTCACCTCCATGATCAGATCGGATGGTATGAATGTGAGAGTCTTTTTCATTTGAGACTCTTTTCACAAAAGCTTTGAATTTTTCAAATGTTTCTTCCTTAGAAGCTAGAAAGAATACCCAAGTAAATCTAGAATAATCATCCACTATGACAAGACCATAACGTTTTCCAGAAAGGGAAGCCGTTCTAGTTGGTCCAAAGAGATCCATGTGAAGAAGCTCAAGTGGTTTCTGAGTAGAGATTCCACTTTTGCTTGGGAATGAGGCTTTGGTTTGTTTCCCCTTTTCACAGAAGTCGCAAGTTGCGTCCTTCTGATACTTGATGTTGGGAAGGCCCTTTACAAGTCCTTTCTGAGAGAGCTCAGAAAGAAGCTTCATATGAGCGTGACCAAGTTTCTTATGCCAAAGCCACTTGTCTTCTTGGACAGAGACAAGACACTTCACATTCTGATCCTTTAGATCATCTAGATGGATAACATAGATGTTACCAACTCGTTTTCCTTCTAGAACGATCTTGCCGTTAGTGAGATTAATCACATGGCAATATTTGGCATGAAACTCAACCTTTAAGCCTTTGTCACAGAATTGACTAATGCTTAATAGATTGTGTGTCAAGCCATCAACTAAAAGTACATCTGAGATTTGGTGGGAGGAATCCTTACCAACATCTCCTATGGCAGTGACTTTTCCTTTGGCACCATCACCGAATCGCACCGTTCCTCCTTTCTTGGGTTGAAGGTTTCTGAACCAGTGCTTACTTCCAGTCATGTGCCTCGAGCAGCCACTGTCCAAGTACCACTGCTCATCTTGGTGGTGGAGCAGTGCTTGTTGATGCACCTCATCTGACTCAGATTCTGTTTCCAGAATGTAGTCAGTACCAGCCATGAAGCAGACGTTGGCTTTTTCATCGTTTGCTGGCTCAGAACCTTCTTCTTCCGAGTCACTCCATGCAGCAGCCATTGCCTTCTTTTTCTTTAAGGGAATGAATTTCTTCTTCCCCTTGTTCTGAGGACACTCCGTTCTGAAGTGACCCTTTTCTCCACAGCCATAGCATGTGGCTTCAGAAGGCTTCAGCTTACCCTTCTTAGGAGTAATCTCCTTGCCTTTGCTTGGTCTTCTTCTCCAAGCTCTCTTCATTTTTCTGACAAGAAGAGAGATGTCATCTTCTTCTGTTTCTGAGTCTGATTCATCTTCTGACTCAATCTAATGTGTTCTGAGAGAGCCAAATAGCACATCCAAGCCAAGCTGATTTAGATCCTTGGCTTCTTGGATTGTCGTAACCTTTGGACGCCATTTCGAGGAGAGGCTTCTGAGAATTTTTCTAACCATCTCAGCGTTTGAGTAAGTCTTTCCCAAGACTTTGAGCTGGTTGATGATATGAAGAAACCGTATTGACATGTTGTCAATGGTTTCATCTTGCTGCATGCAGAAGGATTCGTACTTGTGTACGAGCATGGATATCTTTGTCTCTTTGACCTCGTCATTTCCTTCATGCAACATATGAAGCCTTTCCCATATCTCTTGTGCTGTATCACACGACACTATCTTGTCGTATTCTACTTTAGGTAGTGCATAGAGGAGAATGTATTTGGCCTTGAAGTTCAGCTGAATCTTCTCTTTCATTTCTTGAGTCCATTCATCCTTGGGAACTCGTCTGGTGTAAGTTCTGGGTGCTGGAGGTGCTGCTCGAGGTTCAGCATCTGCTGCAACAACAGCTTGTTCTGTTATTGTTTGCAGAGGTTGATAATCGCCATTTTCAATCCTGTCCCATAGGTCAAGACTGGTGTGCTTGATGAACAAAGTCATCCTGTCACGCCAATAGTCGAAACTATCTCCAAGGAACATTGGAGGTCTGTTGATTGAAGCCCCATCAGATATGAACGCAGCTGGTGAGTCCATAGTCCCTTCTTAGATCTTTTTCCTTGACACTGTTAAGTGCTCAACCCCTTAAGGTTGAGCTCTGATACCAATTGAAGGTGTATTTGTGCACGAGAAGGGGGGTTGAATCGTGCTAGTTTAAAAATTCTTCTAAAAAGATTTTCTTAGAAGACTGTTTTACTCAGAAGGGCAGATTGAGAGTTTTCAGCGGAATGACCTTTCTGAGAAAGCTAAGCTTTTGAGAGCTTTCACCTTTCTGAGTAAATTATGAAAGTGTTTTAAGATTAGTTTCACTTAAACTCTTTCTGATTTTAACTTAAAATATTTCTCAGATATGATTAAGTTAAAAGCAGTATGTATTAGTTTTCTTAGAAAGCAAGAGTTAAAGGAAGAAAAGCTTAACACGATGAGATTTTTATACTGGTTCGGTTTTAACTAACCTACTCCAGTCCTCAACCTTCAGTTGAGAGTTCTTTAGATATTCTTCTTATAGTGCCTTCTCAGACAACTCTGTCTTTACCACGTAAAGGACTTTCACCACTTCACAATCGAGGTGGATTTTCTCGCCTCCAACACTAGAGGACTTTCCTTGCCTTAAATCAATTAAGGACTTTTCCTTGCCTCACAATAGAGGACTTTAATTTCCTTAAACACTTAAGGACTTTAGTTTGCCTCAAACAATCGAGGACTTAAAACTGCCTTCACACACGAAGGACTTAGCGTTTTTCGAAAAGAGTTTTTGCTTCGAAAACACTACTAAGATTAAGATACAGACTTTGTTTTCTCTTAGTAGACTTCTAGAATTAACTTACAAAAGTAAGGATTTACACCAATACAAAGCTAGAAGATTTTCTTGCAAAGTTAGAAAAACAGTTTCGAAGAAATGTCTTTCTGAGAAAGTTCTAAGTTTTCGCAAATATGATTTTCAATTCAACAGAGTTTTGGCACGATTAATCAAGAGTTTTTGCGCTAGAATTTCGTCATCATGCTCTGGAATCGAACTCATATATATAGGCATCAAAGAGCCGCGAATTTAGAAGCTTTCACTTTGCTTATGTGGCTGTCTCTGGCTCAGAACGGCTCCTTGCAACAGTCAGCGCGAAATGAGGAACTTTCTGACTTGTATAGTGCGCGTGTTCCCACTTCCTTTTGCTTTCTGTTTCGAGCTTTCTGAGAGTTGTTGCTTTATCCATTGAGTCTTGATACTTGGGTGCTTCTGAGTCCACTTTCTGAGAGTTGTACGGACTTCTGAGGCGACCCTTCTGAGGGAGGACCCTTCTGAGACCTTTCTGAGGCGACAGTGTTCTTCTCTCAGAACTGCATTTTCACCTTGAGCTCATTCTGATCATCCTTTCTGATATCTTCTGAGCTATGATTTCTTCTTTTAATTTACAAGGTTACTCATTGCTTGTCTTGATCTTTGCTCATGGAATTGCAAAACTTTAAGCTTTCTGAGACACTTAGCACATACACATGTTAGCAAAACCTTAAGTAAAATTTTTATACTTATGGCTTACTTTGTTATCATTAAAACCTTCTATCACTCTAAGAGAAATAACTCAATTTCTCTCAGAAGGGTTCTGGAGCTTACATCAAGATGGCGCCTTCCTTGGTGGTGAGTGATGATGGCGCCTTTAATTTCTTAGTGATGAGTTGCAACGAGTTGAAGCCCTAACAGAGTAGCACAGTAAGAAGGTGTTTGTGCAAGTCACTGTCAGTGAGTAGTGCAAAGTGGGTAACAGGGTGAGGTTGTGGGTGAGTGTGAAGTCTAAGTAAAGTGATGATACTGATAGATGAGGTGATAAATTGATAAGGGTATGAGTTAAAACATAAAAAAACAAGACAACACATATAACGGGTCGGGCCGGGTGACCCGCGCATTAACCCGAACTCGTCTCTCTTAGAAGCCAGGTTCCTTATTTTTTAAGCTGACCCAACCCAATTTTTCACTAAATTGGGTCCAACCCGGCCCGTTTTCACTGGGTCCGGGCCGGGTTATCGGGCCGGACCGGGTTTTGTTCACCCCTAACTAAAAGATTCTAACAAAATAATTAATGTTTATTGAGTAATAGGAATTAATCCAAGTAGTATCTAAAACATATGACACACAATCATACATAATGTCTTTCATACATAACATGTATTATACATATAACACATTATATATGGTATATATTATATGTACATAGTATACATTGGATAGTAATTGAATATATTTTTATCACAAATGCTTGGGGAACAACACTTTTCCAGCCAAAACAGTCAACCAAGCTCATTTAACATTTTATGGCCCAAATAATATTTTAATCATGAGTATATTTTTAATAGACAAGGTGATTGTAGTCCAAATTACTAATTATTAACTGTTTTGGTTGATTTTTTTGTTATGCCTATAGTAATACTGTATTTTTATTTTTATTGTATAATAAAGTAACAAAATATGCAGTCACGTCTATCGTTTCACTTGAGGAACAATATGCAGCTGGACGGAAACACGCAAAGTTGCAAACGAATAGAAATAAAAATAATATATATATTTGCAATGTCAAACTCATTCATTATGGCCCCCACAAAATAAATATGCGTGCAGCATGAAGGAATAGTCATGTCTCGCAAATAATATTTGCTTGCATCACTTCTAGGCCTCTCTCAATTTGTCTATCGATACATACTTTGGGATTTTGTTAAGGTTCAAAGCAACAAGAACCCACCAAAACCGTTTCCATCACTCGTTCCTTTAATTTCCATTTGAAAATTTTACCCATGATTGTAGTAGTACATCTATTTCAAGATCCAAGATTCAGTAATATTATCAAAGAAAAAAATATAGAGATTTGGTGAAATATCATGACCATCATAGCTATATATATATGGACCCTCTTTAGCTGAAGACCTATATATTTAATGTTGCCTATTTCACTGGCAGCGGCATATCTGGTTCCTATAAATTCCGCCACATTATATGTTTGCATGTATAATAAATAAATAAATAAATATTGTGAAATGTCAATGTCAAATTCATAGGAGAAGGGAGTGATGAATAACGTGTTTTGGTTGTCTCATTTGTTCTAGATCCAAACTTGAAACCGCTATCTAACTGGTTTTCTCTACGCAGCCGTTGTTTTGATAATGTCAATTTACTTTAACATTCAGATCACTTTAACATGAAAGAAAAAGTTTAATTATGATGCACGTAAGAAATTATGCTTTATCAGTTAATTAAATTCGTTGATTTGTGTGACTTTTTAATTAGTAAATGATTGAGTTAAAAACTTTTGTTAATATGTCAATCCATGATTGAATATCAGTGTAAAATTACTTTACACTACTGACCGTAGATTGAAATTAAACTCCGAAAAAAGTTGGTATAGGATTCTAGAGTATATTTAATTTATATTTTAAAAGTTTTTATTAAGTCGTTTAAAGGATTGATTATAATATGCATGGATAATAATTTATGCCACATCATTTAATAGAGTTTTTTAAAATTCAAGTTTGAGTTAGTTTTAAAGTAAAATACATAAAGCTTTTTAGGTTTTTTCACCCATCAAAATTATAAAAAAAATCAATATCCTCACTAATAATATAATAGACAATATATACATAGCCACATATGTCCTGATTTTTAATTTTCTAAATTATCTGACTACATTATTAGCAAAGTGAGCATTTTTCAACAATTTAAACATTAAAATTGCTGATAAAAGTATTGTCAATATATAAAACTAACTTTGATAATTAGTGGTAGTTGAACATACTTAAAAATATATTATAAGTATTTTCAACGGTCATTAATTGTCAAAGAATAGTTTATAATTAATTTCAATGATCAACAAAAATCAATATAACTTTTTCACAATAATTTTATCAACATTTTTTGATAATTATATATTAAAAATAAATGAGAATGGATAGGTCATCAAATGGTCTCATTTTCGCCCCCTAACCGAAATAGGATTATGAATAAAATTTCGGTGCACTCACTTTCATCACCCTTGGGCGATTATGATTCTCATCCCTCACTCACTGCTCTCCTAATTTTACATCGCCCCACACTTGATTCTCGTTCTCCAAATCATACCTATACTGTTATTTTACTCTCTTGTGTTAATTGTTATTTAGTTTCACGTTTCAGAAATGGCAGAGGATCTATAATTTTAGAATTACAAGTGAGTTTCATATCGTGAGAGAGTTAGACACAATTGTAAGTTAATTATTCTTTTAAATTTTGATTTGTTAAATTTTTTTAGTGATCTATGTTTGTTAGGTTTCTTTTAGAAATAGTTAGATTTAGATGTAGAATTAATTTTAGATTTAGATGTAGAGTTAGTTTTAGATTTAGATGTAAAGTATAATAATTTGTTGTTTAATTGGTTAGGTTAGATATAGATTTAGAATTGGCTAATATTTGTTCTACTTATAGTTTTTAAGTGTTGTTGGTTTGGTTAGATTCAAATAATTAGATCAACATATAGTTTTTTATTTAAATTTATTTTATATTTAATTAGTTTTTTGTTATATTCATTTTTTATTATGATGAAACCTGCTTTATTTTATATTTTTAATTAAATTTATTTTCTATAACATATAAATTAAAATTGAATGAAAATAAACATAAGTATAGTATAACAACAAATTAGACAAATAAATAATTAAATAAAAATATAAAATGAATCATAATCATCACAAGGGTTAAAATAAGTGCACCAAAATCTTATTCATAATTGCCGAGAGGGCGAAAATAATTGCAAAACATATTTTTCCTATTTTCGGTTAGGGGCCAAAAGTGAAAGAATTCATCTATCCTTTCTCATTTTTGTCCAGAGGGCGATTTTTTATTCATAAAATAAAAAATCAGGACATATATACATATTGTATTCATTGTCTTATTTGTAAGGATATTGATTTTTTTATTTTTTATGGATGAAGAAACCTAACTTTTTATTGATTAACAATATAAAATAAGAATAGATGCATATAATATCTCTCGAACACATATTAATTTTAATTTTGAACCATGAGAGAAAAAATTAAATTTAAGCATAAAAATAAGATATTAATTACAATCAACTCACAGTTAGTGAATAACAAGTTGATACATGATTCTTCATAAATTTTCAGTTTATAATAAAATATAAGTCAAAACAGTCAATAAATTGAGCAAAGGGACGGATTTAGAGGGGGTAGCAGTGGCCTTGGAGCCTCCAAAAATTTTTAAAAGTTCGTATGTTAAGTTTCTATATGATAACATAAATTTGTAGGAAGTTCTAGTGATAATAATTTATTTTGTTGAAGACATGTTGGTTAATATATATGTATGTTCTCTATAGAGTCATGTTGGTTCCATTCTATGATAGGCATTTTATTTAAAATTTTTCCTTTCTCTAATCATTGTATCATACATGAAGTAATATATAATACTATTAAATGCTAACTTGCATTAAGCATAAATATAAAAGTGTGGTAAATTGAATATATTACAACTAATCTATAGATGGGAGTGTTTTATTATTATTATTTACTTGTCTATATTATTTTTGGTAAAATTTACTTGTTTATATTTAAATCAATAATACTTCATTATTTTACTTCTATCTGTATAATATTTTCAATAATAAAAGTTTATATATTTGTATACTAATAGAAAGAAGAAAAAAAAGTAAAATTAATATTAAAAATAGATTTAATTTAAAAATATTTAAATTTTAAATAGAAATAAGTTATTAGTATTTTTAGTATTATAAATTATGAAATTGAATATATTATTTTTATTTTATCTATTGATTTATTTAAAAAGTATATAACATTATTATTACAATATTTGTTTAATAATAATTTTTATCATATTTTTTATATTAATAAAAATAAATATATAGTCTTTTATGATTAAGAAAGCTAATTATAAAATTTATAGAAATTTAAAGAGTATTTTATTTAAATTTAACAAAATTATAATATATAAAAAATTTATAATATTTAGTTGATATTTCTCTAAATCATTTTTGGCCCCCTTTATTTCATTTCTGGATCCGTCCCTGATTGGGCATAACATATAAAATGTAATATGCACAATGTATATTACATATTATGCATATCATATATAACATATTGTGCGCAATATATATTTTATGTTGCAATATCATTTTTTTTATAACATGTGATATATGGTGTACATAATATGTAATATATAATATGTACAACATGTAATATATGTTGAGTACATTATATAATATATATATTGTACCTAATATATTGGTTGTTTTGGTTTTTTTTTTTTCATTATACTTATAGCAATGCTCCTTGATTCATATTGTGTAGTTCTTTTTAAAGTTGATTTAAAATTAATATATCTGTCAATTTTGTTATTATTTACATTTTCCGTGCATAATAATTAATTAACAAATAAATTACTTTAAATTTATGTGTGGCATAAAGAACTATATATTTCAATTTTTCTAAAAAAATATGAAATGTGTAGTAAATAGAATTATGAAAGTATCATTTTTCTTTCAACATGAATGTCCTTGCAGTGCCTTGCATGATCTATTAAAGGGACAGTATATTGTGACGTCGCAGAACGGTGCAGTTGCCAAATAATGAAATGCATGGTCCATATGGACCCACGAGGGTATTATCGTACAACTAAAATTGATTTAATCAGTATTGAATCTATTAAACATAAATATTAAATTTATTTGTTAATAAATCTTATTAAAATATAATTATAAGTTAGATAAAAATTAAATGATTTTATGTTGTACTTGTATTATTACCGTACTTCAAATTCACAATCGATGGTATTTCGCAATGTCCAATCCAATAGCCTAGCTAGAGCTAGCAATAGCAAATCAGGGTTACTACGTGTTTATTTTTCATAGGGCGCCAAACAATTACGATTATGATCTTGTGTGTAATTTATGGTTTGCGGTGATACTAGTGGGTGACCCGCAATGCACGCACCCTATAAAATTTATTTTAGGTAACAATGTATTTCTATATTTTTTAATATTATTATGATTAATTTTATAATAAGTAAATTATGCTATATTTTATTATTTTCTCTCATTTAAAGGTATTATGGGATTAATTTAAGTAAAAACTATTTTGCATCATAATATATTTTTACGTGTTAAGTTAGTGTGGAGTGCAATCGAGTAAGAATGTGAAAATAAATATAAGAGTAAACCCCAAGTTGGTCCCTGACAATTTTCCCGGTGGACAAGGTAGTCCCTGACATTGAGAAATTGACAAGTTAGTCCCTGACAATTTCAATTTTCGGACAACCGTTAGTCCCTAAACGGCTTCCGTTAGTTCGAGGGACCAATATGTCTTATTTATTAATTGTTAGGGACTAATAAAAGAAATTTAATAAAAATGAATTCTTTAAATTATGATATGAACATTGACTCATATTCATTCTAATTATGTATTAATTCCAAGCTACATATAACTATTCCGGTAAATATTAAGTCTCTATTTGGATGTATTATTATCAAAAGACAAATATGTTGGGTAATTTTTCAATTGAAGAAGTAACATTTTATTACTTTGTTGTAGAAAAAAATTGCATGCACCATAAAATCAACTATAATTACGATTTATTTCAGCGATGTACAAATTCAACTATAAAAAATATTAGATAAATGCTTTTATGTACACCATAAAATCAGTCACCATTAGCCATCATATATAATAATTCAACATTTTAAAATTAGTAATTCAATTTTTAAAATATTGGATTAATGTTTAATAATAAAAGTTAGATTATTAGTTTCAAAATATTAAATTATTACACACATGATAACTAATTTTATGATATACATATAACATTACTACTCAAAATATTATTGTATATATGTATCAATAATACCTCTCTTCGACTATATATATATATATATATATATATATATATATTTATTGCTAGAATCAAGTAATCAACCGTGATAGTTACCGACAAATAATTGTATGCATGTAATTATTTTCTATAGCAAAGTAATAAAATGTTGTTACTTCTTCAATTGAAAAATTACCCAACATATTTGTCTTTTGATAGTAATACATCCAAATAGAGACTTAATATTTACTGGAGTAGTTATATGTAGCTTGAAATTAATATATAATTAGAATGAATATGAGTCAATTTTCATATCATAATTTAAAGGATTCATTCTTATTAAATTTCTTTTATTAGTCCTTAACAATTAATAAATAAGCCATATTGGTCCCTCGAACTAACGGAAGCCGTTTAGGGACTAACGGTTGTCCGAAATTTGAAATTGTCAGGGACTAACTTGTCAATTTCTCAATGTCAGGGACTACCTTGTCCACCGCGAAAATTGTCAAGGACCAACTTGGGGGTTTACTCTAAATATAATATATATATTTTTTATAATTGCAAGATTACATAACATTACTGCATTTCAGCATTACATAACCACGTACCCAAGGCTCACACCAACACCTAATTGCAAAGCCCTATCATCATTTATTAACACACTAGGGGCTCAACACCATTTGTACATAATCACTATACAATTTGGACATTCAAGTTTTAGAACTCCTGACTTCATTAAAAAACATCCTAACCTATAAAATAACTAACCTAATGAGGAAAAAAAGTACCAGTAATAAAACAATGAGATCCAAGCTTACATAGTGAACTATAACAAATATTAGAGGAACCCAAAAAACATACAATAAAGAGAATCATCAACCTCACATGTCCCCTTTCCACAACTGTTCACCTTCCCGAACATGCAACCTACACCCATTCATGCTTACAACATGCTCAAAAACATATGGTTCCCCCACATGATTCTTGCCTCACCACTCAAACTATGTGAAGAGTTTCATGCATACCACTCCTCCTAATGTCATTGAACCACCGATCGACCCAGAACAAGGCAAGATCACACGCCTCTTTTACGCTCATATTCCTGCCTTCGAAAATTTTCTTATTGTGTGCATTCCATACCACCCAGATGACTGCGGGGAACACCGACAACCATACCCTTCTAACCTTTTTATTTTTAGGACACCACTGCCACGAGGCAAAGCATATATTAGGCTTCTCAGGCCACACCCAAGAGACATTCCAGCAATTCCAAAAATCTGCACCAAATAGCCCATGAAAATTCGCATTTAAAGAATAAATGGGCAATCGTTTCAGCCTCTTTGTTACATAGGGAACATTGCTCCTGTCTTGGGAGAAGCATCCCAATCTAGTATTTAATTTTTCATGTATCACCAACCAAACTAGCAACAACACTCTTGGATGGGCCAAATTCCTCCACAAGCTCTTCCAGAGAGAATCATTATAAGATACACTCAGATCACATCCTTCTCTGTACCACACCTTCAGAAAAGAATTTACAGAAACATGCCTGAACTATGGAGAGACCATTTAAAGTCATCATTATTTTCCTTCTGTAAATTGACCCTCTCAAATATTTTATGAAGTTTAGCAAGAGACTCTTCCTCCCACGATCTTAAATGTCTCCTCCACTGTAGATTCCACATCCAGTCTACACCATCTCATACACCACAATCTGCAATACAATACTCCTTTTGGCATGAGGCCTTGTCATGAAAGAGTTTTGTGATGTATGTGAAAAACACAAACAGAACGTAAAGAACAGAGAGAAAGAGAGAAAGAAAATGAAATGAATATTATTGATTTTGCAATATGAAAACTTGTGATTACAGAATAGAAGCTCTGCCAAATATATAGAGGAGAGCCAAGATAGAAAAAGGGCACCAAACTAACTAAAGGATAAGGACATGCTAACTGACTCACTAACATAAATGATGACCATTTTATTAGCCCCTCAAACTCAGAGGGGAAAGACTTGCCAACTCGGAGTTTGGTACGAAGATAGTGAAATCTAGATGAAGCAATGGGCTTGGTGAGGACGTTTGTCGTTTGCTCTTCTGCATGAACATGAAGGATTTGAATTTGCTGACGAATAATGCCATCACGAACAAAATGCAAATCTATTTCGAAATGCTTAGTGCGATGATGCATTATAGGATTAGCTAAAAGGAGGACGGCGCTGAGATTATCACAGAATAGCTGAGGAACAGAGGGGAGCGGAAGACGAAGTTCAGCAAGAAGATTTTGAAGCCATGAAAGTTCAGATATAGCAGTAGCAATGGCTCTGTACTTTGCCTCCGTGCTGGAGCTTTAACACCCTACTAGAAAGCCCTTAACGCTTAAGTCATTTTAGGCTATTTCATAAGGGTCACTCTCTGTTATCATGTTCTATTCTTTACTTTAAAATATATACGCGGAAAATAGACGGGAGTAAAATTTTCGCAATTCGTTTACGATATAAAAATAAGGGCTTTGCGAAATACATAATCGATAAATAATAAGCCATGCCAAGATATAAACTGAATAGTCTATCAAATAAATAACTCCCAACAATCAATGAACACACAAGGAATAAATATTAGGCTTTACCCCATAAGTCAAAGGCAATGACTTATGAGACTCCACCATAAATACATGTCAAATAAATAGCTGCCGGCTAACATAGGTCCGGACTTGAAATAAATAACTCAAACAACTGAAATGAATCCATAACCGAAATGCAAATCAATGTATATAGGTCTATAAAGCGGAGGACAGAAAAATAAACTAAGGCTGGGCCTGCTCCTCGCTAGCTCCATGGTCCTGCTCTGTCTGCTCCTCTATAATATGGGGGAAAAACATAGGGTGAGCACTGGGAAGTGACTCAGTAGAGGAAGCCGCCCCGGGTTTAATTATAAAATAAGTGAAGCATGAATGAGTTTAATTCGGATATAAGTTGAAATCAATCTTTTCCCGGAACGTCTTACCTAAGTGCATCTTGTTCATTTTATTAATACATATAACATATCATAATTAAAGGCCCATGTGTAGTGTACTATGTGCTTCTATCACAATCAGGGAGATTATAACATAACAGAACATTTATCAGAACTTTATTTCAGAGCATCTTATCATTAACTTTTACTTTAAATATGTCAGACATGGCAAAGCCTCCCTCCCATCCTTACTCCTACAATCCGGCCCCTAGGCATGAGCTCATCCTAAAACATACGGGGAAGAGGGGGTACAGTTCACCTTCCTCAAGTGAAGGAGTTGCAGCCGAGGATGCCACCCCTCCCTACAACACTCGTCACAAGCTGAAGGCTACAGGGTATTTTAATCTTTCAGAGTATCAGAGATCTTTCAGAACGTCTTTTAATTATCAGAAATCTTTCAGAGTTAACAGAGATCTTTCAGAGCACCAGAATATCTTTCAGAACATCTTTTAACTTTTACCGAGTGACAGAGTTAATTCATTCAGAGCATCTCATCATAATATATATCATATATGCACATAAACAATTTAATGCATCATAAAAGCAATACATATACTCAACATAACATATATATCTCATACAATAATTATATATACATCGTAGCAATTAAACATACATATAAACATATTTTATAGCTCATATAATCATATATAAATCATGCATAAATCATATATAACATTTATACAAGTCATAAAATGCATTAGGGTACATAAAAGGGTAAAAACATGTCAATTTATACTCTTTAACATCATGGAATAAACATAGCACATACACTTACTTATACTTTATTCTAGTTTTACTTGTACTTTGTACTCTACCCTTAAGTATCTTGTAAACTCTTATATTTTATTCATCACCAATCTTGTCTTCTATACTATTATTGTTACTATTACTATTATCATTACATATCATATATTATACATGTTGTTCTTACTGTATTATATTTTTATTATTATTATTATTTCTACCTGTTATTAACTAATATACATGCTAATAGGTATAAGTTTATGTAATAATAATATGTAATAGTAATATACATATACTAGTAGACTGTTTATATATATATATATATATATATATATATAATATGCTAACGCAACCCGCGTGCTCGACTTCTCGCTGCCATACGCAAAACCAAGCCCATACGCGTGTATATATATATATATATATCATATGTATTATAATAATAATAATAATAATAATAATAATAAGGCACAAAAATCCCTAATGGGAAAAACGACCATCACATTAATCTCATAAAATCATCATCAATATGCATGAAAATAGAATGCCTAACCCCTACCTCTTGAAGACAATTTCGAAATATGCAAAGAGAAACCCTTTCCCGACGTTGCTCTCGTTGGAAACCTCTCTCTCTAGCCCCACGAACGGTCCGGTGATGCCGGAGACTCTAAACGGAGAAACGGAATCGGTAAAAAGGTCCGGCTTGATGAGAGGATTAAGAATATGAGTTTATTTTCTGGATTGGGTAAGGTTTGATAGGTGTTTCGTGGTTTGGAGTATCAATGGCTTAGGGAGCTCTTGAGAGAAAGATGGCTATGGCGGCTCAGAAGAAGGAGGAGAGTGTTTTTCTCAATTGGAGAGGGTAACTAGTGTTTATATAGGGAGTGACTAGGTCAAGAGTCATTGTGGGGCCCACCGTCACTTAAATTACTAACACACTCCAAATTCCCCCCAAATAATACTATAATGCTCATATAATTTTTCTAATATTTAAATATAAATTAAAATACACACATAGGCACATAAAATAAAATAAAATAAAATAAATAATAATATATAACACTAATATTATCTAATAACATCATGTAACTCATAAATATTTTATATCATCATTCCTAACCATATGAATCATCTAAATACCAATTAAAACTCATATATGCATCCAACGTATTCTTCCACACACAATGAACACTCACATAAATACACATAATTATCATGACATATAATTTACACACGTAATTCACATAGTATAGAATGAACACATATATACACACTTAAATCACGTCACACATAAGGGTTTGACTAGAAGAAACTTATCCATCCAAACCGAATTAAATCCTAATCAAGGTCAATTACCCTTAATCTCACTTAATTTGGACTTAATAAAAGCCGGGGTGTTACAGGAGCGAGAGACAGACACTTGCTTTCGAGAAGACCAGGAAATAATGTTGGGTCCAAGAAACACACAATAGCCGGTCGTAGAACGACGATCATCCTGGTCTGACGCCCAATCAGAATCAGAGAATGCAGAAAGCGATAGAGTGGAGGCAGGATGCATGATTAAGCCATAAGTGGATGTGCCATTTAGATATCGAGGAATGCGCTTTACGGCGCTCCAATGAGACTGCAATGGGGTTTGCATGATCTGGCAAACCTTATTAATAGCAAAAGAGATTTCCGGACGGGTGATAGTGATGTATTGAAGAGCTCCAACCACTTGGCGATAATGTGTTGGATCTGGATAGACATCAGTGCCAAACTTTGTAAGTTTAGAAGAGGCTGCCATAGGTGTATCTAGGGGCTTGGAATTATTCATTTTTGTCTTGTGGAGAAGATCAGTGATGTATTTCTGTTGAGATAGGTGAAGAGAACCTGAATTGAAGTGTTGTACTTCAATTCCTAAGAAGAAGTGCAATGGACCAAGGTCACGAAGTTCAAAGGATTTGCTGAGGACAGAAAGTAATTGGTTAAGAGCAGCGGTGGAAGAGCCAGTAAGGATTACATCATCAACATATATAAGCATGTAGATGCAATAATCTGAGGTTATTTTGTAAAATAGAGAGGGATCGCACTTGGAGCTGTTGAACTCAAGACGAAGAAGAGCATGTTGAAGGCGCTCAAACCTGGCACGAGGTGCCTGTATTAAGCCGTACAAAGATCGATGAAGGTGGAAGACAAGGGATGTATCTGAAGACTGAAAACCAGGTGGTTGAGTCATATATACCTCTTCCTGAAGATAACCATTAAGAAAGGCATTGGTGAAGTCTAATTGCATAAGTTTCCACTGAGAGGAGATAGCAACAGTGAGGAGAGCACAAATGGTTGTTGGTTTCACAACAGGACTGAAGGTTTCTTTGAAATCAAGACCCTCTTGTTGATGATATCCTTTTGCAACAAGGCGGGCTTTGTAGCAGGAAATAGTGCCATCCGGATGATATTTAACTCGAAATATCCACTTGCAGCCAATAACAGGTTTGTTGGAAGGAAGAGGACACAATCTCCAAGTTTTATTTTTCATTAATGTAGTGTATTCTTCGAGCATGGCTTTAGACCAGCAGGGAGAAAAAAGAGCTTCCTGAACAATTGTTGGTTCAATTGTAGCAGCAAAGGCCTTTGGTTGAAAAATGCCATCCTTAGATCTTGTGATCATGGGATGAGTATTGATGGGACAGGGAGGACAATACTCTATCTGAGGTGGAGGAGAAGTTGAGATGGGAGAAGTCATTGAAGGGGACACAGATTGATGAAAATGAGGTTGGTCAGTCGATTCAACAGTAGTAGTGTGAGGTAATCCAGACTGGGACCTGTCAAAAATTAGAGAAGGGGAAGTAGTAGCTGTTTCATTTGAGATAGAGGTAGGTGTGCAAGGAAGTAAGGGAATAGAAGCAATATCAGTGGGGAGAGGGGTAAGAGTAGATAAGACAGGAATTTCAATTTTATAAGGAAACAAAGATTCATTGAAAAGAACATGTCTAGAGAGAATTACTTTACCCGATCTAGTGAGGCATTTGTAACCTTTATGAGCAGAACTATAGCCAATGAATGTGCATAAATCTGATTTGAAATCTAGTTTATGTTGATTGTATGGTTTGAGTAGTGGATAACAGCCACAACCAAACACTCTAAGCATATCATAAGATGGCAAGGTTGAATGCAGCATTTCAAAAGGTGTTTTGAGGTGCAGAACAGGAGTTGGGAGGATAATTATGAGAAATGTTGTTGTCTAGAATGCTTCTGCCCAAAATCTCAAAGGAAGAGAAGCATTAGCCAATAAGGATAAGCCCATCTCCGTGACATGTCTGTGCTTTCTTTCAGCACTCCCATTTTGCTGAGAGGTATGTGGACAACTAAAGCAATGAAGAATGTCTTGTTGTGTGAGGTGCTTAGTGATTGAAGTGTATTCCTTTGCATTGTCGGATTGGAAGCATTTAATCTTTGTCCCTAGTTGTAGTTCAGCCTGTTTTTGAAACTGAATAAATGCAGCTAAAGCATCTGACTTAAATTTTAGAAAATAGATCCAAGTGAAACGAGAGAAAGCATTAACAAATATAATGTAGTATCGTGCACCAATGGTTGAAGGATAGGGGGCAGGGCCCCAAATGTCTGAAAAAACAAGTTGGAGAGGAGCATTGTAAGTAATATTAGAGATAGGGAAAGGTAGTTTATGTGCTTTACCAAGGCAACAAGCATGACAAATAAATGGAATTTTATTTAGACTAGTGTGAATATTACAAGATTTCAGAACGCACTTAACAATGTTATTTGATGCATGGCCAAGTCTAGCATGCCATATATTGAATTTGTCATTGCTAACAGAATCTAAAGTAGTAGTATTATTCATATCAGTATTACAAGAAGAAACAGAGTTGACAAGAGCCTTGTAATGATTGCTGGAATCTGCAGAAGTATGAATTGTTTTGAACTGAGGAGGTAAATGATAGATGCCATCCTTAGCAGGGCCTTGAAGGAGAAGGTGGCCTGAATCCTGAGAGAAAATCATAAACTTGTCAGCATGAAATTGAAAAAAGACATTATTATCTTTGGCAAACTTATTAACACTTAGGAGATTTTTACAAATGGAGGGAACATGTAAGAGTTGGGATAGAGTAAAAGATTTGTTTAAAGAAGGAAAGAAAAGATAAGATGAGCCAGTATGTGCAATGGGAATACCAGATCCATTTCCCACATGAACTTGAGAAGAACCTGTGTAGGGAGCTGTATTGTTGAGATTATTGATATCATATGTCATATGATTTGAGAAACCCGAGTCTGAGTACCATAAGGGATCAGCAACAGTGGTTGAATTTGCTTGAGGGGTGGTAGGATTCCCAAGAATGCTTGGACTGGACGAATGAATGGATGCAACGGAGGAAAAAGATGGACCAGAGAAAGTATGATATGCTTGAGGTGTAGAAGAAGATTGATACTGTGATGGTGCGGGAGGGTTATGTTGCTGATTGGGGACTTGAAAGGATGGATTAAATCTGTGAAAACAGTCCCACACTGTGTGACCATTCTTACCACACAATTGACATTGAATAGAGGATTGAGATCCACGTCCAGCAGTATAACGACGATAGTGACGACCACGGCCACGCCAACCGAAGCCGCGTCCCCTTGTGCTCAAGAATTGAGAGCGAGATTATCTGGGTTGATTCTGAATAGGGGTGTCAAAATGGGCTTGGCCCGCCGGGCTGGCCCGCTTAGCCCACCCAAATTGGTGGGCTGGGCTGAGATTTTAGGATCGCCCTTTTTCAAAAGCCCGCCTAACCCGCCCTGCTTAGCCCGCGAGTTAAGCGGGGCGGGGGCGGGCTAGCCCGCCTAGCCCGCCAACAATTATTTTTTAAAATTTTTTTTTTTATTGAGCCCAATCCACACCTTTTCATTTGGCCCACCACCCATTACCCAACCCTCACTTTAATTTCTAACCCTAAAATCAAACTCCCAAAACCCTCCTTCATTTTCCTTCCCTGTCGCTGTCGGCCGCCGCGACCTTCTCTCTCTCTCCGTCTCTCGTGCCAGCGGCGGCGGCCTTCTCTCTCTGACTCTCTCTCTCCGTCTCTCGGCCATTCTCTCTCTCGAGTTCGCTGCTTGCCTGCTTCTTCGAGTCCGCGGCTCCGCGCCCTCCGTTGCTTCGAGTCCGCGCCCGCGCCCTCCGCCTCCAGTTCGAGTTCGAACCTCCGCGTCTGGTACTCTGGTTCAGCTTCTTCGTGTCTGCGCCGCCTTCGAGTCCGCGCCGCCTCCGCCTTCGCCTCCGCGTCTGGTTCAGTTTCTTCGTGCTCCGGCACCTCTGCCTTCGCCTCCGTTTAGTTATACACTTATTCATGGTTGATGGTTCTGTTGATTTGTGTTCTGCTTTCTAGTTCTGTTCAAATCTGCTTTTGTTTTTGCTTTTTCTTTGTGGTTCTGTTCAAATCTGATATGCTTATTGCTTTTGTGGTGCTGTTAAAAGGATGAGCTGAAAAATGGCGGGCCAGCCCGCCAGCCCGCCTCGCTTTTTGGCGGGGCGGGCCTAAGCGGGGCTGGCTAGCCCACTTTGACACCCCTAATTCTGAACAAAGTTGGCTTGAATAGCAAATGAAGAATTTCCAAGATCAAGACGCAGAGGCTTCTCAATACGTTCTTCCATGTTAACTAAGACGAATTCAACATCTTCAACACTATAAGAGTCATTACGAGATAGGATAGAGGCTATGATTGGGTTATATTCACCTGGTAAGCCATCAAATATATGTTGAATGTGGTCAGAAACAGAGATGGAATTTCCAATAGCAGATAATTGATCTGTGAGCTTCTTGATGTCAAGAAGATAAGAGGTCATAGAATTTGTTTTCTTGAGAGTTCGGAGTTGATGTGTCAGACGATTCTTCCTAGCAGCAATGTGGGCAGAAAAGAGAGTAGCAATCCTAGACCAGACATGGCAGGAGTTAGAGCACCCAACCATGCGAATTCGAAGAGAATGGGAGAGAGATGCAAGAAGCCAAGATTTGAGATGAGAATCTTGGCATATCCATTGTTTTTCTGCTGGAGAAAGATCGGAGGAAATGTCAGCAGAATCAAGAAGGGAATTGGGAATGTTTTGCTCATCAAGATGGGAGACTAAATCGCAGCCAACAATGGTGGCAGTTGCCTCATCAAGCCAGAAAAGATAATTGTCATCATCGAGATCAAGCTTGATGGAAACAGGATTGGAAACAGTTTGGATGGTTGAATTTGTTGTGGATGCCATGGATCAGTGCCCAAGGCTCTTGATACCATGTTTTGTGATGTATGTGAAAAACACAAACAGAACGTAAAGAACAGAGAGAAAGAGAGAAAGAAAATGAAATGAATATTATTGATTTTGCAATATGAAAACTTGTGATTACAGAATAGAAGCTCTGCCAAATATATAGAGGAGAGCCAAGATAGAAAATGGCACCAAACTAACTAAAGGATAAGGACATGCTAACTGACTCACTAACAGAAATAATGGCCATTTTATCATGTCAAAGACAAATCATGACAAGATGAGACAAATCTCTTCCAGAGGGGACAATCTTCTTTAGAGAACCTCCACCACCATTTAAAAAGAAGTGCTAGATTTTTAAGCTCCACGTCACTCACCCCTAATCCACCGTATTCTTTATGTCTTTGAATAATTTCCCATTTAATCATAGGCATGCCCTTGCCCCCATCACTCTTACCCCAAAAGAAATCTCTTTGCAAGGAAGTTAGTTTCTTGACCACTTGCTTAGGCATTTTAAAGATGCTCAGGTAATAAAGTGGTAAGCTATTTAGAACTGATTTAATAAGAACTAACTTACCAGCCTTAGAGAGAAACCTTCCTTTCCATCCTTTCAGTCTATCATCCACCTTCTTGATTACTGGCTGCCAAGTATCAATACGGTTTGGGTTGGCTCCAAGAGGAATGCCCAAGTATTTAATGGGAAGAGAAGCAAGACAACATCCCAAGGTACCGCAAGCCAGAACCACATAATCCACATCACAATTCAATGGTATAAGCAATGACTTATCATAATTAATTTTCAGCCCCGTCATGAATTCAAAGCCATCCAAGATACTTCTATAACTCTCCACAGTTTTCACATCACAAGGGCAGAACAATATCGTATCATCTGCATATTGCAAGTGAGAAAGAACAACCTTATTCTTCCCGATTTCCAAGGGGAGAATGTCACCCCTCTGTTGCAGCCTTTCAATCAGTCTATTAAGAACTTCAGTTACCAGCACAAAGAGAAAGGGAGATAGTGGATTGCTTTGACGTAAGCCTCACTGCATGAGAAAAGGCTTAGTTGGCACCCCATTAACAATGATAGACATAGACGTCGTGGACACGCAACATTCAATCCACTATCTCCATATTGACCCAAAGCCCATATTTTCCAGCACAATATCAATAAATTTCCAACGAACACGATCATAAGCTTTTTGAAAATCAAGCTTGATTACGAAAGCAGGTCTTTTACTTTTCTTCAACCAATGAACGACTTCGCAAGCAATTAGAGCTCCATCAACAATATTACGTCCTTCAACAAAAGCACTTTGGAATTCACCCACCAACTTGGGTATCAATGGTTTGAGCCTATTAGTCAAAATTGTTGAAATAACTTTGTATAAACAACCCACCATGTTGATTGGCCTTAGATCTTTTATATTGTTGCCAACTGCCCCCTCCTTAGGAATCAATGTCACCTAAGTTAAGTTAGCACCCTTGGGTAGCTTTCTAGTAACAAAGAAGTTAGAAACATCATTACCGAATTCATCTCCTATTTTATGCCACATCTTTTTGATGAAGTTCATGTTGTAACCATCTGGGCCAGGAGCTTTAGTTGGACAACAACTCCACACCGCCTCCTTAATCTCCTCACGGTTAGGGACCACCTCAATAATCATCGCCTCCTCTGTGGAAATAGAATTTACCAATTCCTTATCGAAATTGATATTAACGAACAACTCTTCTGTGTACAGCCTCTCAAAGTACCCCATAATCCCCTCCATAACCTCCGCAACACCCCTATGGATCTTATCTTCTACTTCAACCACTTCAATAATTTTCTTTCTTCTCCTTTACCTTGGTGATTGCATGAAAGAGCTTTGTATTCCTGTCGATTTGATTCGCAAAGTTTGATCTAGCCAATTGCTTCCAGTAACAATTTTGTCTTGCATACCAATCATCAAGCTCCCACTGGACCTCCCTCCTCCTACGTTGTACTTCCTCTAATGCCGCACCATCACTAGCACAATCGACAGAATTATCGATTTCTTACAATTCCAACTCCAGCCTATTAATATGCAAATCAATATTGCCAAATACTTCCCTGTTACACAATCTAAATGGGGCCTTAAGCTTGCATACTTTTTCAAGGATGCCAGGCAACTTGAGCTTATCCCATTCTGATTCCACAATTTTTAAAAACTCTCCATGTGTGAACCATGCATCAATCACCCTAAAAGTTTTAGGACCCTAATCAGTTGTGATATCCTCAACCAAAAGGGAGCAGTGACCAGACAAGGCAAAAGAGCAACTAGAAACTCTCAAGTTTTGAAACACTTCCTGCCACTCAAGATCAATGAACGCCCTATCAATTCTGCTCCAAGATCTACCATTGCTCTAAGTGTATTTTCGATCAAGGAGTGGGAGTTCCACCAACTCTATCTGCTGAATCCACTCACGAAAATCACAACAATTTGTAGATAAACCAGTGCTATCTCTACCTCCACTTCTTTTCTCAGGCTCAACCACCTCATTAAAATCACCCAAGAAGAGAGTAGGTACATCGCATTCTTGCTTAAGACCACCCAATTCATCCCAGAAGTTCTGTTTCTTGATTCTGCTATGAGGTCCATAAACTAAACAGATTTCACACTCAAAATTATTCTCAGACATCACCCCCCTGATTAGCATACTCATGAGAAGATGAAAATGAGATGAAAATGTGAAAATTATTCCCGGTCATTTTTCGCAGAAGAAAGAAACGAAACGGTGAATGAGTAAAATGGTTATATTAAACAGCTGAAAGGTTACGACTGATTAATATAAAGGGGGCAATATGTTATCCTAGAAAATAGCTGATAAGGAGAGAGGTGTGAATAAGTGCAGCCAAATCCATATAGCCGAGGTCGTTGCAGATGGATAAATTGTTAGCCGATTGTTGGCTGGTCATAGTCGAATGATTGTAAGATTTCAGTTACGGCTAGTAGGAAAATCGGCTGAAACAAGGAACGGCTGCTAAGCGGTTGCGATTTTCGCGGGAGAAGCGACAAAAGTGGAGTTTGATGAAATGAGTGAGTAAAAGAAGGCGAAAAACAAGGACAGAAGGGCACTAAGCTGAAACGTGAGATATGGACCGAATAAGGCGCATGTAAAGATCAAAATGCCAAGGGCTATATAAAGGGAAGCGATTGACAAATATGAGGACACCAGAACTAGCACAACAGTCAAGTTATTTTCTTAGTTTTTCTAGTCGTTTTTCTTACTATTATTTCAGATTATTTAGGAGTAGATGTAGGCAAATTCGTTGATAGTAATCCAATTTCGAATTCTTATTTCCTAAATCGTTTATCTTAACCATTTCCCACCTAAAATCTTGCCCGGCTCATTGAGATATTTAGGGAACTTACAGCTGAGAATAAGATTCTCATTCTCGGCGTAATCGCCTCAATTAATAGGGATCATTAGGTTGTTGTTCTTCGGCTGATAGTTACTACGGTATTAGCCGAAGCTTTTCTGTGTGACAACATAATTGGCACGCCCGGTGGGACCAACGGGAAGAGTATCACGGAAAAAGTAGGCCTCGACCATCCCTGCGGATGCAGTTAAGGTCTGGGCGATTTTCAGAGATGAGCTCATCGACGAACGCTGGTACACCTAAGCCTAAAGGCAAAAATGATGCTACTATCAGCACCGCGACGTCTGGAATGGGTAGTGAAGGGCCTATAATATAGCCTACAGCTGCAGCCGGAAGATCATCATCAAGGAATACTTGACGATTTCGGTGGCCTTTATTAGGCAACAAATAGAAGAAGGTATGCATGATCTCATGTATCAAGTGTCGCAACAAATGAGTGAGATTGTGCGACCAATGGTTCGCAATGTGTTGCAAACTGAGGGGTACTACCATCAAAATGCTGTGTCCAGTACTCCCCAAATGGTGCCGCAACAACCTCCTATCGTGATCGAAGAAATAGGAGGAATGGTTCCAGGAACCGTTGGTGGAATGGGTAATATTGTTATGCCTAGTGGAATTTGTGACTCAGCCAGTGGTAACACCTATGCCGTTTGCTGGACATAGTATATGTGGTTCAATGCCATATGGAAGTGTGGTTGGGGGAACATGCAGCACCTCAGCTAGTCCACCCGTAACCTTAAATCACGGATCAGTCTACATGCATAGAAGACCAGAAGGGGCTACCAGATTCATCGGGATGCCGTACGGTGGAGATGCATGTCAACAGCCAGGGGCCATAGTTCGTCCCACTGGCATAGGGCCTCCCACGCCGTATGCACAAAACTAGCAGCCGCAGCCAAATTTCTGGGTAGACCCTCAGGGAGGAGGACAAGGTTTTATGGGTAATCCTCAGGCACCTATTTTTCAGCAAGAAGAAGGATTAATGTCGAGGAACCCAGACCAGCCGCATCTATGCGACCCTAATATGATTGCCGACGTGTTACGACAACATTTCAGGTTGCAACTGAGACCATTAGAAAGACCTGTATACAGGAAGCCGTATCCAGAATGGGTGGATAGAATTCCCTTTCCTAAAGGATTTCGAGCTCCGGATTTCACTACCTTCTCAGGAGAGGATGGGAAATCTACTATGGAACACATCAACCGCTTCACGGTGCAGTGTGCTGAGGCGGGGCATAATGAATATATAAGACTTCAGCTGTTCTCATCATCTCTAACTAGGATAGCGTTTTCTTGGTATTCGTCACAGCCGCCTAATTCTATCAATAGCTGGGCTGACATGGAAAGGGCTTTTCATGATCGCTTTTACAGGACAAGCCCAGAAGCTTCCTTGTTGGACTTGATCGCAATTAAGCAGAAAGGACAAGAACCAGTTGGAGACTTTTTGGAGAGATTCAGAAAAATTCGAGGAATCTGTAGTGCTCAGATTTCAGATGGGGAGTGTACTGCCATAGCTATCAACAATATGAATCCTCAGTTGAGAGAAAGGCTACTAGTCGGGGACTACTCTGATTTTGGGCAATTAGCCGAGAAAGCCATCTGGTACGAACGACTGATCCAAGAGAAAGAACCGAAAAGAGTGGGCCGATTTGAAGTCAATAAACCTCTTCAGAATATCAATCTGGTAGAAGGAGAGTCTGATGAGGAGTTAGTGGACGATGAAGAGTCTCCAGCCGGAGAGGTGATAGTGGCTGAGTTGTTAAAAAAAAGCGAAGTTTACTCTTGTCCTGCCCTTACAGCGGCTTAAGGGAAGGAGAAAATTAGGCCAGGCAGTAAAGAGCCGTATTTATTCGACATTACAAAGGCAGAGTAGATTTTTGACTTCCTGTTGAAAGACAATCAACTGAAGCTACCTGAGGGTCATGAGATCCCTTCAGCTGAAAAGATCAAGGGTGGTAAATATTGTGAATGGCATAACTCGTGGACTCATCCTACAACAAACTGCCTAGTTTTCTGAAATGCTATTCAAAAGGGGTTAAAGGAAGGAAGGTTCAAACTTGCTGACCGAATTCCATCGGTTGTCAACGTAGAGTCTAATCCATTCCCTGCAACTAGTATTAATATGGTGTCGGTTTCTGGAGAAAAGACCATGGATAGAAATCTTCGTGGGAAAGTTTGGAAACCGAAGATGGAAATCAACAAGGCAGGTAGTAAAATAGTAGTGACCATGAGACGTGGAAATCAAAACGTGAGTAAGGTGTACTCCAGGGGGTATTTGGAGTGGAAACCACCTAGGTGGGGACCAGGCCCAAGAGAACACCTGTGGTATGGACCCGAGTATGGGAATCAGCAGCCGAAGCCATGGCTGACTCAGAATACTTGGAAAAGAAAAGTGTCAGTTGAAAAAGGGAAAGAAAAACCAACAGAACCCCCAGCCGAACCACGACTAAGTGTTTTTGATAGGCTATATCGCCTTGAAGGGGGAAGACCTTTCAGACAGGGATATGCCATACATAAAGTTCTAGTGATAGAAGATGATGCTATCCCAGAGGCAGGAAAGAAAGTGGTGGAGGTTAGATGCCACGATAATGGGCAAGTCCTCCGGATCACTAGCCAAGATCCCAATCGAACAACACGAATGGTCAAGCCTAGGGGGCAACCTCGAAAGTATTGGCAAGTGAATAAAGGGAGAAAGGCCGTTCAAGAAGAGGAGCCTGTGCTTTCTAGATCACACAAAAGAAGGCTCCAGAGGAAAAGGGCCTACCGGAAGTTAAGGGGAATGGTGGATATGCTACAACAAGCCAAGAAAGTGGATAGAGAAAAAATGGCGAGTCCTGTGAAGCAAAAGGATCAGAATCTAACCAAACAGTTGGTAGAACACCTCAACAAAATCGAAGAAATGTCTTTACAAGAGAATAAAGAAGAGGTTCTTACCACTGCAGCTGTTCAAATAACAGCCGAACCTGAAACTTCGGCTACAGTTACAAGACCTTCACCTGTAGTTGAACGAGCCGAAGAAGGAGCAACAAATTTAGTCCACCTAAATGTCGAAGATGAATTCGCAGATTCTGGCTTACTGAGTAGTTTGCTAGAAGATGATGACCTGCTACAGCTAGTGGATGGCCCAGATAATATGATAGCAGTGGTTGGATTGTTGCCCGTTGAATTCAAATGAAACGAGTTGCAGCAATGCAATTTAGAGGGAGATGTTTACATAGAAGAAACAGAGTGGGCATCGTTCAGTGAAACTACGACAGAACTACCAGCTCGAAACGCAGAAGCGGTGATACAGTTTGAACGAGGAAACATCCAGTATCATCTGAAACCACTGTATATTAAAGCACATATGGAGGGTCGTCCAATGACAAGAGTGTTGGTGGATGCAGGAGCCATCATGAATATTATGCCTTGGGTAATGTTTAAGAAGCTGGGAAAGACCAAAGAAGATCTGAAGGAGACCAATATGACTTTCGCCAACTTCACTAGTGGGAATACCACGGCTTTAGGCTCATACATAACGGCTTTGATAGTGGGGTCAAAGACTACAAGCACCATTTTCTTTGTGGTGGAGGCTCGCACTAATTACTCTATGCTGTTAGGTCGTGATTGGATTCAAGCTAATGAATGTGTACCATCTACCTGGAATCAGAAGTTAATCATGTGGAATGGTGACAAAATAGAGGTGGTAGAAGCATATCAAAGACCACTCTCAGCTGATATGAGGATGGCGAACACAATCTACTATGATCCGGGCTTCCTTCCGGTTGCTGCCATGATTTAAGGAAAAAAAGAAGAAGTGAAAGCAGTGAATTTCACCAACAATGGTTTTGAGGTAATCTTGCATGCCGAACCACGGCTAGCGGATACTATTTTCAATTGTAATGATATCTGATGAAGATACAATTCATCAACGGTTCCAATCTTCTTTAGCCGAAACTTTAGTTCAGGAAATGACTGAATGAGAGATGGCGACCGAAACAGATGAAATGAGAAATGACAAATTATCTGTTGATGTTGTAGGCATTGAAGAACAGGAAAGGCCGATGTCTATTCAAAAGGAACGATTAAGCTTCCAAGCCCAAGATCCGTTGGTGGAAGTGAATCTCGGAACGCAGGAACAGCCGAGAGTAACTAACATTAGTGGGCTATTGGATGATCAGGCGAGCCAAGCATTGACACGGTTGCTGAACCAATATAAGGAATGCTTTTCCTGGGATTAGCACGAGATGCTAGGATTATCAAGAGCTTTGGTAGAACATAGGTTACCAATCAAACAAGGTTTTAAGCCGCACAAGCAGCCGCCAAGAAGGGTTAATCCCGAAATATTCTCCAAAATTAAGATAGAAATAGAGCGGTTGTTAAAAGCAGGTTTCATTAGGACAGCTAAATATGTTGATTGGTTGTCAAACATTGTATCTGTGATTAAGAAAAATGGCCAGCTGTATATTTGTATAGATTTCTAGAATTTAAATCTGGCAACACCTAAAGATGAATATGTAATGCCGGTGGCCAGCATGTTAGTCGATGCCGCAACTAATAATAAATTCCTAACATTTATGGATGGTCATTCTGGATACAATCAAATTTTCTTAGCAAAAGAAGATGTTCATAAAACTGCGTTTCATTGCCCAGGTGCCATTGGCATCTTTAAATGGATAGTAATGTCATTCGGTTTGAAGAATGTCGGCGCCACCTATCAAAGGGCGATGAATGCCATCTTCCATGATTTGATTGGGAGTAGTATGGATGTGTATATTGACGACATGGTAGTCAAATCTTCCGATTCCGATTCACATTTAGCCGATTTAGAGCAAGCATTCAAAAGAATGAAACAGTACTCACTCAAAATGAATCCGACTAAGTGTGCATTTGGGGTATCGGCTGGCAACTTCTTAGGTTTCCTGGTACATCAGAAGGGAATAGAAGTTGATAGTAATAAGGCTAAAGCTGTGTTAGAAGCTAGCCCTCCGAGGAATAAGAAAGAATTACAAAGTTTAATCGGAAAGATAAATTTCTTGCGGAGGTTAATTTCCAATTCGGCTGGAAAAATGAAGGTGTTTTCCCCTTTGTTGAAATGTTAAGGGATGGATGAGTTCATATGGGGGAAAGAACAACATGATGCTTTTGATCAAGTCAAGCGATGCCTAGCTAATCCTCCAGTTCTTGTCCCACCAACGATGGACAAACCCTTGAAGTTTTATATTTCGGCAGCTGAAGATAGTATCGGTAGCCTGCTAGCACAGGATGCCGAGGGAGGAGGAGAAAGGGCCGTCTATTATGTAAGCCAAATTTTAAATGAAGCCGAAACAAGGTACACACCTATAGAAAAGATGTTTGGCTTTATTTCATGCTTGTACAAAGCTGAAATATTATCTACTTCCGAGGGAAGTATGGCTGATGTGCAAAATTGATATAGTCAGGTACTTGTTAAATCAGCCTGTACTCTAGGGGCGTTTGATAAAATGGGCGATTAAGTTAAATGCCTTCGATTTAAAGTATGTCCCATTGCCAGCGGTTAAGGGCCAAGTGATTACCGATATTTTAGCTGATCATCCTAGTGTGGATGCAAATGATCCGGCTGAAGAATATCAAGCTTATATTGGGTTAACTCCTTGGGTAATGACCTTTGATGGGTCTAAGCATAAAGAGGGAGCCAGGGCAGGAATAACTGTCACAAGCCCAGATGGAGCAGAAGAGGTATTTACTTGTCGACTGGACATTAGCTATTCAAATAATCAAGCCGAATACAAATCATTAATTACGGGACTTAAAATGATAACTTCCATGGGAGTGTTGGTTGTGATTATAAAAGGAGATTCACAGTTGGTCATTAAGCAACTCTTAGGGGAATATAAGTGTAACAGTCCGGAGTAAGCTGAGCTAATGCAGGAAGCTCTTGTGCTAATGTCACGGATGTCAGAAGTAACAATCGAGTATATCCTCCTAGAGAGAACAATGATACGGCTAACAAGCTGGCTCAGCATGCTTCCGGGTACAAAATCATTAGTGGCGGAGTACAGATTGGGCATAAAGATAGACAGGGAAATCCATACTAGAGGAGAGAATTAGTAGAATACCTGCTGAAACCATCAAGTGATGTCAGTTTCAGTTTTAAACAGAGACCTCTCAGATATGTCATCATAGACAATGAGCTGCTCAAACGAAGTATGGAAGGGTTGTTGGTGAGATGTGTGAATAACGATGAAACTCTTAAGGTAATGGGGGAAGTCCCTGAGGGTGTTTGCGGAGGTCATAAATCGGGGCTGAAAATGAGGTGGCTAATACATAGGTATGGTTATTATTGGCCAACCATTACAGCTGATTGCTTTGAATACGCTAAAGGATGTGAAGATTGTCAGAGACATGGGCCAATTCAGAGGTTGCCAGCTGAGGAATTGCATCCTATTTTGAAGCCTTGGTCGTTTCGCGGTTGGGCTATGGATTTGATAGGAAAGATATACCCTCTGTAACACCCTACTAGAAAGCCCTTAATGCTTAAGTCATTTTAGGCAATTTCATAAGGGTTACCTCCTGTTATCATGTTTTATCTTTATATTTAAAATATAATACGCGGAAAATAGGCGGGAGTAAATTTTCGAAAATCATTTGCGGTATAGAAAATAAGGGCCTGGCGCATAAATACAACGATACTAATAAGCTATACAAACATCTACGAAAATACTACATCATATAAATAACTCCCATCAAGTAACAAACATGAAATAAATACTAGGTCTCACCCCATAAGCCAAAAACTGTGACCTATGAGATTCCACCATAAATATAAGTAAATAAATAGCTGCCGGCTAACAAAGGTCCGGACTCAGAAAACATAATAAATAAATAAACGTAGCGGAAGCATAAAAGTCATAACATCTGATAAGGAAATAAAACATGTCTCTAATATCTAGGGAACTATATCATAAACTAAGTCTGCACGGGCTCCTCTAAAAGGTGGGAAAAACATAGGGTGAGCACTGGGAAGTGACTCAGTAGAGGAAGCCGCCCCGGGTTTAATTATAAAATAAGTGAAGCATGAATGAGTTCAATTCGGATATAAGTTGAAAATCAATCTTTCCCCGGAACGTCTTACCTAAGTGCATCTTGTCCATTTTATTAATTCATATAACATATCATAATTAAAGGCCCGTGTGTAGTGTACTATGTGCTTCTATCACAATCAGGGAAAATATAACATAACATAACATTTATCAGAACTTTCTTTCAGAGCATCTTATCATTAACTTTTACTTTGAAGCTGTCAGACATGGCAAAGCCTCCCTCCCATCCTTACTCCTACAATCCGGCCCCTAGGTATGAGCTCATCCTAAAACATACGGGGAAGAGGGGGTACAGTTCACCTTCCTCAAGTGAAGGAGTTGCAGCCGAGGATGCCACCCCTCCCTACAACACTCATCACAAGCTGAAGGCTACAGGGTATTTTAATCTTTCAGAGTTTCAGAGATCTTTCAGAACGTCTTTTAATTATCAGAAATCTTTCAGAGTTAACAGAGATCTTTCAGAGCACCAGAATATCTTTCAGAACATCTTTTAACTTTTACCGAGTGACAGAGTTAATTCATTCAGATCATTTCATCATAATATATATTATATACTCACATAAACAATTTAACGCATCATAAAAGCAATACATATACTCAATATAACATATATATCTCATACAATAATTATATATACATCATAGCAATTAAACATACATATAAACGTACTTTATAGCTCATATAATCATATATAAATCATGCATAAATCATATATAACATTTATACAAGTCGTAGAACGCATTAGAGTACATAAAAGGGTAAAAACATGTCAATTTATACTCTTTAACATCATGGAATAAACATAGCACATTCACTTACTTACTCTGACATCATGGAGAATAAATAAATACAACTCTTTATCAAATAAACATGATATACGACTACTTATAAATATTATTCTCAATGCTTCTATATATTTCATGTCATATGATCTCGTTTATTTTACTATTTTTTCTTACTTATACTATATTCTAGTTTTACTTGTACTTTGTACTCTACCCTTAAGTATCTTGTAAATTCTTATATTTTATTCATCACCAATCTTGTCTTCTATACTATTATTGTTACTATTACTATTATCATTACATATCATATATTATACATGTTGTTGTTCTTACTGTATTATTCTTTTATTATTATTATTATTAGGGTTAATATTTTATTATTATCTTCCCTATTAAGATTACTATCATTATCATATTATTATTATTATTATTTCTACCTGTTATCTACCTATTATTAACTAATATACATGTTAATAGGTATAAGTTTATATAATGATAATATGTAATAGTAATATACATATACTATTATATATATATATAATAGCATTATATATATATATATATATATATATATATATATATATATATATATATAATAATAACTAATATACGACATGTTAATATATATATACATATACTACCTGCTCACGTACGCTACGAGGAATTAGAAACTAGGAATGGCTCACGCGCCATACGTACATAAATATATATATATATATATATATATATCATGTGTATCATAATAATAATAATAATAAAGCACAAAAATCCTTAATGAGAAAAACGACCATCACATTAATCTCATAAAATCATCATTAATATGCATGAAAATAGAATGCCTAAACCCCTACCTCTTGAAGACAATTTCGAAATATGCAAAGAGAAACCCTTTCCCGACGTTTCTCTCGTTGGAAACCTCTCTCTCTAGCCCCACGAACGGTCTGGTGATGCCGGTGACTCTAAACGGAGAAACGGAATCGGTAAAAAGGTCCGGCTTGATGAGAGGATTAAGAATATGAGTTTATTTTCTGGATTGGGTAAGGTTTGATAGGTGTTTCGTGGTTTCGAGTATCAATGGCTTAGGGAGCTCTTGAGAGAAAGATGACTATGGCGGCTCAGAAGAAGGAGGAGAGTGTTTTTGTCAATTGGAGAGGGTTACTAGTGTTTATATAGGGAGTGACTAGGTCAAGAGTCATTGTGGGGCCCACCGTCACTTAAATTACTAAAACACTCCAAATCCCCCCAAATAATACTATAATGCTCATATAATTTTTCTAATATTTAAATATAAATTAAAATACACACATAGACACATAAAATAAAATAAAATAAAATAAAATAAAATAAATAATCATATATAACACTAATATTATCTAATAACATCATGTAACTCATATAAATATTTTATATCATCATTCCTAACCATATGCATCATCTAAGTACCAATTAAAACTCATATATGCATCCAACATACTCTCCCACACACAATGAACACTCACATAAATACACATAATTATCATGACATATAATTTACACACGTAATTCACATAGCATAGAATGAACACATATATACACACTTAAATCACGTCACACATAAGGGTTTGACTAGAAGAAACTTATCCACCCAAACCGAATTAAATCCTAACCAAGGTCAATTACCCTTAATCTCACTTAATTAGGACTTAATAAAAGTCGGGGTGTTACACCCTCCTTCGTCAAAAATTCATTCCTTTATTATTGTGGCTACTGATTACTCTACTAAGTGGGCCGAAGCTCAACCGATGACCAAGGTGACCCAAACTGATGTGATCCGTTTTATTCAAAATCAGATCATACATCGGTTTGGAATACTCGAGACTATTACGGCTGACCAAGGAACTATGTTTACTGGCTCAGAGGTGAAAGCTTTTGCTGAGCAATATGGCATCAGAATGATCTACTCATCACCATATTATGCTCAGGCGAATGGCCAAGCAGAGGTTACTAATAGAACTTTGATTGACATCATAAAAAGAATGATTGAAAATCAGCCTAGAAAGTGGCATGAGACGTTATCTGAAGTATTGTGGGCATATCGAAACTCTAAAGCTACGGCTATAGGGAACACCCCATTTCAGCTGACGTACGGCCAGGATGCAGTGTTACCTTTGGAAATTAACATAAAATCATTAAGAGTAGCCAAGCACCATCAGTTGACAACCGATGAGTATAATCAGGCTATGTTCATAGAATTAGATCAGCTAGATGATGATCGCCTTCATGCTCTAGAAAATATTCAGGCTAATAAACAGAAGGTAGCTAGAGCTTACAATAAAAAGGTGAGGTTAAAGAAATTTTCCTTAGGAGACTATGTTTGGAAAGCAATATTACCAATTGGCTTTAAAGATAATAGCCAAGGGAAATGGTCCCCAAAATGAGAAGGGCCTTTTATTGTAAGCCGAGCGCTAGGAAAAGGAGCGTATTATATAAAAGATATGCATGGGAAAGAGATACCAAAATGCGTTAATGCCCAGTATCTAAAGCAATTTGTGCCCAGTATCTAGGAGTCCTGGGCTAAAAAAGGAAAAGTAGTTGCGGCTAAGGTGTAGCCAAAAATAAAACCAGAGTAGCAGAAAGTATGCAAAAGTATCGGCTACATGCCAGTCGTTAGTAGCAAGAAACAAAAATTGTCCAGAGAAAAGAAAATTATTGTTCATCGATAGATACAGTACCGGGAGTGACAAGTTCGGGGTCATCGACAGCAGGAACAGTTGAAGAGGAAGGAACAGTTTGGTTAGCAGGAGCCAGCGACTGGTTTTCCACCTCTTGGTTGATATAAGAATCCATGGCGTCATCTGAAAAGTCCAGAGCTAGAAAGGTATACTGTTAGAAAACAATAATATTAGAATGGAAGAAAAAGGTGAGCAGATGAGGAAAATACCTTTATGTTCAATAGGAGAGGAGGGCTATTTTGGAGAGGGGATCGGCTGAGCATTCAGTTGGGCTTTGTCGAGATTTGACCATTTGACTTTAGCCGCTGTGAGTACGTCTTGACCAGTTTCGAGCTCAGTGTTTAGCCGAGATTTCTCTCTTTGTAATTGGTTGATCTCGGGATCAAGCTCAACGACCTTTATATATAGCTCATTCTGGGCCTTCAATTGAGTCTCTTTTTGTTGCTCATGATGTTCTATTTTGGGACCCAGCTCTGCCAGCTCTTTCTGCATCTCAGCAATTTTTGAGCGAAGTTCCTCTTGACGTTTGACAGTTGTGTTTTTAGATTGGGTGGCCTGCTCTTTTGCCTTCTAATGAGCGAGATACGCCTGGATTAATTCAGCTTTGGTACCCTCCAAAAGGATTAGGCGATCCAAACGTTGCCGGCTAGATGAGATCAATTCGGTGCTTGTTGTAGCCTGGTAGCGCAAGAGGACTAACTCGTGGGAGAGGCGAACACAACGGTCTTTGTACTCAGCAGTAACCTCCTCTGAGATGGCCAGAGCGTCCAAACTATTCTGCAATTCGGAAAGGGTAGATGAGTCTGGAAGATCAGTCGAAGACAGGATAGTCTGAACCCTTTCCATCAGCCGAGACGATGGGAAGTATCCTGGAGTTTCTTGAACGAAGGGAGCTGAGAAATACTCATCCATTTTTTCAGCTTCAACCACCACCTTCAGAGGAAGAATTGCCAGGGAACTCGATTGTGGCTTATGAGGGCTTGTTTCAACTGTAGAGACAATGGTTGAAGACCTAGGATGTGAAGGAGGTGAAGGAGGGGAAGGCGTCAGATCTTCATCTATCACGACTGTGGTATCGACGGTTGAGTGTGCCTGAGGTTGATGAGCCCGAAATAGAGGAAAACGAATGAACTAGAGTAAGTGGAAAATGAGAAAAAATAGGATAAAAGGAGAAAATAATTACCTTAACCTGGGAACGGACCCGGTGATAACGTGGTTTTTGCCGATATTTTATGCCCTTAATTTGAGCAATTGTATGTAATTCTTTACTCTATTCTTAGCCTTTTGTTGTGTTTATTACAATTTGGATTTATTTGGAGATTAATGAAAATAAAGGCTAATTGAATATGTTTTATGGTGTTTTTACAATTCAAGGATGACCTTTGCATTTGATCTTTGGTATTTGGTGTTTGTGGTGCACCCGGCTACTGAATCGACGACGCGGCTGGAGATGGGTGTCTTGGGTCTTGTTTTCTTCGGTTTCTTCTTCTTCTTCGTCCTTGGCCAGTACCTGCTTAGCCAATTCTTGTTTGGAAGGCGCCCGACTAGCCGAACCTTCAAGAAAATATAAAGTAAGCATGATAGGCAGTAATAAGGGGAATGCAAAGGAATAAGAGAAGGGTATACCTTTTGCTTTCTTTTTCTTAGGTTGGCTGGGATCACTGATCTTTCTTTTTGTGGACAGAGGTTCATCATCATCCAGGAACTTCGACATGTAAAAATCTAGTTCTGAAGGAAAGACAAAATCGTGAAGGGTGATCCACCAGCTGTTGTATTCTTCATCTTAAGATGGAGAAAGGTTGAACAAGGACAGTCAGAATGATGAACGAATGTCCTCAAAGGTTGATGCCAATTGACTCAAATCTTCCGCGGACAATGTTGGTCGTTTCTCAAGGATAACCAGTGATTCAATCAGAGTTGGGATGCTTTGGGTAAGGCCAAATTGGCGAGCAAACCAATGTGGATTGTATGGTTCAACGGAAGATTTATTGTTGCGAGAGGTCGGCCGGATCCCTGTTGGGAGGTCTCGGGCCACCAGTGCAGAAGGAAGAAAGGATTCAAGAAGGGCAATCTCAGAGGCGTCAGCCGAAGAGGGGTCAATTCTAACCCAATCAGGGCCTCTTTCACGACCATGATAGGGAAAAAATGAGAGAGTATTAGAACGGGTGATGCTGAAAAGGGTGTTGATGTGATCAAATGGGAACAAAGAAAAATTGGGTAAAACCTGATACTTTCTACCATAAATGGAAAAAAGAGAACGTTGTGTGAGATTAGTAGGGAGCAGTTCAGGCAAGTAAAGGGTAGCCCAAAGATTAAGGAACCAGAGGGGTCCTTGAACATTATTGAAGGAGGCGTTGGAATTGAGGCAGTCCATAATGTCATTTAAAGATTTGTACAAGCATGAGAGAAAATAAGAAGCTAAGTCGATTCTACGATCAGATGTTATGGCATCGACTAAAAAAGAGTAATCTAGAACTACTGCAGATGGATTTGTACAAACAAAGTACTTACATATCCAGTACAAGAGGAAGGTTTTATGCTCTGTTTCTCTCAGCTGACGATGTTAGGGTTGCAGATTGGCCGAGATAAAAGAAGAATAGGAGGCATGAGACTTTTGGAAAATGATCCCTAGAGAGACAGCTTAAGAAGTGTATAGAGGTGGAATCTCTGTACCATGACAGGGCAGCCCCAAGATCGCAACAACATCCATGACAGTCAGTGACAACATACCGAAGGGGAAAATGAACCCATTTACTCTAGGGTTCCAAAATTGGGCGAGTGCATAAATCAAAGAGGGGGAGCAAGGGTTTGTGAGCAAACTTAGCTTGAGCATGTCATGGATTTTCCATGTGGCCCATTGGTCACCAAAGTGAAATTCATGACGGTTGAACCATTCATGGTAGTCATTGGCGTAACGGGGCCAAGAACGGAGAGTGGCCGAACAGAGAGCTAAGTTGGAAGATGATGAATGAATTGGAAGGTCTATGTGATAAGGGAACAAGAAAGTAAAAATGTCTTCTGAACTCTGTGGAGGTTCATCGGAACAAGGTCCGAGAGTGAACAACCTCTTTTCAAGATCCACTGGCTGGAAAATCGCGAGGAGAGGGTTGATGCAAGAAAAATGCTGAGAGGAGATTTTCTTTTGGTGAAGAAAGGTGGCGGGAAGTAGGATGAACCAAGAAAGGTAAGAGTTTCGCAAAGAAAGGAAGAGGAGAAAATGGTAAAGTTGGCTGATGTGACGGGTCTGACATGCCATTTAAGGGAAGTAAAGGGTGATGTGACTAATGGTCAGTTTTCGCAGAAGAAAGACACGAAACGGCGAATGAGTAAAATGGTTATATTAAACAGCTGAAAGGTTACGGCTGATTAATATAAATGGGGCAATATGTTATCCCAAAAAATAGCTGATAAGGAGAGAGGTGTGAGTAAGTGCAGCCGAATCGATATAGCCGATGTTGGTGCAACTGGATAAATTGTTAGCTGATTTTCGGCTGGTCATGGTCGAATGATTGTAAGATTTCAGCTACGGCTAGTAGGAAAATCGGCTGAAACAAGGAACAACTACTAAGCGGTTGCGATTTTCGCGGGAGAAGCGATAGAAGTGGAGTTTGAAGAAATTGGTGAGTAAAAGAAGGCGAAAAACAAGGATAGAAGGGCACTAAGCTTAAACGTGAGATATGGACCGAATAAGGCGCAAGTAAAGATCAAAATGCCAATGGATATATAAAGGGAAGCGGTTGATAAAGATGAGAACACCAGAACTAGCACAACAGTCGAGTTATTTTCTTAGTTTTTCTAGTCGTTTTTCTTACTATTATTTCAGATTATTTAGGAGTAGATGTAGGCAAATTCATTCTTACTCTTGGTGTATTTTGCAAGTTCGTTGATAGTAATCCAATTTCGCATTCTTATTTCCTGAATCGTTTATCTTAACCATTTCCCACCTAAAATCTCGCCCTTCTCATTGAGATATTTAGGGAACTTATAGCTGAGAATAAGATTCCCATTCTCGGTGTAATCGCCTCAGTTAATAGGGATCATTAGGTTGTTGTTCTTCGGCTGATAGTTACTACGGTATTAGCCGAAGCTTATCTGTGCGACAACAAATATATGCGTTATCTGTGTTCAAAGAATCAACCATATTATCAAAAACTAGTTTTGAAAGATTGATGTTTGAATTTGTAAGAAGAAAAAATAATAGCATGATATCTTTGAATTCAAGATGATTCGTTGGTCCTCTTCTAGGAAGAAGAACGAATTGGATGACTTGGAAAAACATCTTTGCCTTTGGAGTCAAATTTCTAACTCTTATGTAGGGGCTCAAAGAATAGTCGTTACACAACACGTAAGATACATCATCTTCTTTGATCTTTTCTTGAATGTACCAATGAATGAAGATTTCCATTGATGATGGCTCCCTCTTGATCAAGATTGAAAACACGAGAGATTATGTTTTCTGAGATGGTAAAAGATTGGCTTCCAATATTGCTTACCAATCCAAGGTGTTGATCATGTTTGAGCTCTGAATAAAACGCCTTGACCGCCATTGGATAAATAATCTCATCTTGTGAGATCAAAGAAATAAGATTCTTTTGTTTCCTTAGGGTGATTTCGAGTTCAGGCAAGCTTGCAAGCATCTTTGGTTTTAGAGTCTTTTCTATGGCAATGTTTCTTATGACAAAGAAACTTGTGAACCGTTTTTGAGATTCTTGATCAGAAAATATGTCTTTGATTTCTACATATTTTATATGGCTTCTTGAGAAACCTTGAGGAACTTGGTTCATGGTTCTTTGAAGGTGTGGGGGATGTGTATAAGGTTGTGGATGAGTGTGGCACAAAGAGGTTTGAATGTGTTTAATGGCTAAGAGGTGAAAAATATATAGAGAGGGTAAAGAGAGAGAGAGGTTGCAGCCATGTAGGTAGAAAAAAGGGGGGAAAATAAAAAAAAAAATATTGTGTTGGGAAATATTTGATGTAAAAGGTTTTCCATGGTAAATCTCTCTCATAATTTCTAGATTTATTCTAGAAAGATATCATTTATTCCAAGAAAGAATAAAAATATTTTCCAATATCATCATTTAATATAAATGACAATAATTAAGAAAATAAAATTTATTTTTCAAGAGGAGAGAGAGAACGGCGAGGGGGGGGGGCAAATATTGGTTGGTTTGGTCCTTCTTGGCTTTTTATTTTTGCTCTATAAGGCCCAAATGTAGATGTAAGAGGCCCACTTGTCTTGAACATAGCCCAGACTCTTTTGTAAAACCCTTTTGGCTTTATATAGGCCATTTAGACTTGTCTTAGGCCCAAAGCCCAACAAAAGCTTGAAGCCCATATTATAGACCATAGTCTTAAAAATAGCCCAGACCTTTGTGAAAGACCCATTGACTTTATGTAGGCCATTTAGACTTGTCTTAGGTCCAAGGCCTGACAAAAAGTCTGAAGCCCATATTATAGTCCATAGTCTTTGTATCGAAGCCCGGTTGTCTTTATTGAGAGCTAGAAAATTTTCTAAAGTCCACTTGCCTTTAGACAGTCTTAAAAAATTCTTGAAATAGGCCCAAATGATGAAGAGGGGGGTGCAAATTTCAAGCCCAAAGTCTTCTTTTGACTTTTTGTTAACTTCTGTACTAGTTGACATTTCTGTTGACTTTTGAAGGTTGATTGTTGACTTTTTCTAATCTTATTGAGAATTAACCAACTTTTAGGGAATCCTTTTTAAAGCTTTTTAAATTTTTCAAAAGAATTTTCGAAAACCAGTTTTCAAAAGCTCTTAAGGTTAAGTAACCCTTTCAGCGTGCTAAAACGATCTTCAGCCAAAGGTTTTGTAAATATATCAGACACTTGGTCTTCCATATTCACAAATTTTAGCTCAATATCTCCTTTCTTCACATGGTCTCTTATGAAATGATGTTTAATATCAATATGTTTAGACCTTTAGTGTTGAATGAGATTCTTAGCCAAAGCTATTGCACTTGTGTTATCACAGAGGACAGAGATTTTGTCATACCTGGGGTTATAATCGAGGAGTTGATTTCTTATCCATAAGATCTGTGAAACACAACTTTCAACAACTACATATTCTGCTTCGGCAGTTGATAGTGCAATTGTATTTTTCTTTTTGCAACTCCACGTAATGAGAGCATCCCCAAAGAAAACACAACAGCCGCTTGTCCTTCTTCTGTCAATTTTATCTCCGGCATAGTCTGCGTTGCAGAAACCTGTAACCACATAGGAAATACCTTTCTTGTACCATAGGCCAAGATTAGTAGTACCTGCCAAGTATATGAGAATACGCTTGACTGCAGTTAGGTGTGACTTCTGTGGACAAGATTGGAATCTTGCACATATGCCGATACTTAACTATATGTCAGGCCTAGATGCAGTTAAATATAGCAGGGACCCGATCATACCTCTATATATAGGTGCTTTCAGACACCATTTCACCTTCTTCATCTTTGTCAATGACTTGTGAATGGTGCATCGGAGTTTTCATGGGACTAGACTTATCCATCATGAATCTCTTGAGAAGCTCCTTGGTGTACTTCTCTTGATGAATGAGGGTTCCCTCTTCTTTTTGTTTGATTTGCAATCCAAGAAAGAATTTGAGTTCTCCCATCATGCTCATCTCAAACTCCCTCTGCATTAACTCTGCAAACTTTCTACATAGAGATTCGTTAGTAGCACCAAATACTATATCATCTACGTAAATTTGCACAATTAATAAATCAGAATTTTCGGTTAATGTAAAGAGGGTTGTGTCCATATTTCCACGAGTGCATCCATTCGTAGTCAAGAAGCTACAGAGTCTCTCATACCAAGCTCTAGGAGCTTGTTTAAGACCATATAGTGCCTTAGACAAACAATAGACATACTCGGGATTAGTTTCACTTACAAAACCTGGAGGTTGCTTGACATAGACCTCTTCATTGAGGACGCCATTAAGGAATGTTGACTTTACATCCATTTGATATAACTTGATTCCTTTATGTGCGGCGAACGCAAGAAGCATCCTAATAGCTTCTAGTCTTGCAATTGGTGTGAAGGCCTCGTCGTAGTCAATCCCTTCTTACTGATTGTATCCTTGTGCCACAAGTATAAATTTATTCCTTGTGACCTTTTCGGATTCGTCTAACTTGTTCGGAAATACCCATTTGTGTGCCAATTACTGTTTTGTCCTTGGGTTTCTGAACAAGTGTCCATACTTCATTCTTCTCGAACTGCTCGAGTTCTTCTTCCATGGATATCACCCAACTGGGTTCATCTAATGCTTCTTGTATAGTCTCAGGTTCGATTTCTGATACTAAAGCAACATTAGATTGAAATCTCAGAGATCTTCTTGTTCTTATCCCATGAGATGAATCACCAAGAATTTCGTTGTTCTCAACAGTTCTGAGATCATTGGTGCCAGCTTTTCTTTGAAGAATGGGTTCTTGAACTTCAGTAGTCTCAACCCCTTGAGGTGTAGAGGGTTCTTGAGCTACAATAGTTCTTGGTTCATCTCCCCCTAGGCATGTGCGTCCTTCTTGATTAATCGAAAAGTTTCAACGTTTGGTATATACCATGAGCATGATTTGACCAAAAAGGTTCCACCTTTGTGATTCTTGATCGTGGTTTGAGTATAAGGTTGCAATCTTTGTAGCCTTGATGATTTCAAACAAATGTTGAGGGTAAAAAAATGTTAGGACAAGGGAAAAGGTTAAGGTGAAGGTTATGTGTATAGGTGATGTGTCGAGAGGTTTGAGAGAGTTAGGAGATGAGTTGTGAGAGCTTGGTTATGTGTTATGGTATAGGGTGTAAGCTCCAAAACCCTTTTAAGAGAAATTACAAGTTAAAAATTTCTCTTACAGAATTCAAATGTTTTAATGATAAGAATCCGAAGTCAATGATAAAGATTTTGGTTGATAAAAGCTAATGTGTGCACTAAGTGGTTTTCAGAAAGCTTAAACAATTAAGAAGAACAATCTATTCGGTTAAGTCTTTGACGTGCTAAGTAACCTCAAAACAAATGAGAAATCTGAAGCTTAGAAGAACCCAAAAAGGGTGACTCAGAAGCTACAAGGTGAAGATGCATACTTGAGTGAAGAACAAAATTCAGAATCCAAAAACGCCTCTCAGAAGGCAATGTCAAATTTTGGTCTCAGAAGGACTTCCACTCAGAAGGCTCATCACTCAGAAGGTCGACCTCTCTCAGAAGGGACCATTTGAAAGTGATCAAGTCTCAAGACTCAAACCACAAGGAAAGTTCTCAACGAGCTCAGAACATTCTCAAGCAACCATTGGAAGTTGTGCACTGTGCAAACTCTGAAAAGTTCCAGGATTTGCGCTGACAGTGCAGGGATCCGTTCTGAACCTAGGACTGAAGCCACTTTAGCACCAAATAGCCTTCAAACGCGGCAGATTCATCCTCTATAAATACTGGACGAATACTCTATTCAAATAGAGAGAATCAGATTGAATCAAAGTGCAAAAACTCTACCGAATTGAAAAATCGTTTGAGACTTAAGAAAAATTTCTCTCAGAAGTACTTAGTCTTCTGAAAAGAAAACTTTGTAAAAATCTTCTAGTTTCTTAATTGCTTACTCTTACACTTGTGTAAGTCATTACTAGAAGTCTATCAGAGTTTAACTTAGCTGCGTCTAAGTAACTTGATAGTGCTTTTAAAATTAAAAACACCTTTTGTGAAAACATCTAAGTCCTCGGCTGTGAGACATTCAAGTCCTCGAGTGTTGAGGCAAGTTATGTCATCAATTGTTTGAGGCAGTGAAAGTCCTCTAGTGTTAGGCAAAGAAAGTCCTTAGGATTAAGGCAAGTCAAGTCCTCTTGTGTTTGAGGCAAGGAAATCCCCCTCGGGTTGTGAGGCGGTAAAAATCATTTACGGGTTGTAAAGGTGGTGGTTGCTGAGAAGGCACGAGAAAAAGAATATCTAAGGAACTCTCAACTGAAGGTTGAGGACTGGAGTAGTCTAAGATTGGGCCGAACCAATATAAAATTCTTGTGTGTTTTTTCTCTCTATCCTTAAACTCCTTTAATTGTGAAAAACTCAAGAATCTTTAATCTACAGACTAAATCTTCTGAACCCAACTTTTAATTTAATCAAACTCAAGTTTAAAAAATCTTTGAGAACTAAACTACAAACACTTTTTTACTTCTCTGAAGTTAACTCTCTCAGAAGGCAAAGCTTCTTAGAAGCATTCCCTTCTCAGAAAGTCTTCCGCTACCACTTAGAAGGTACTGCTTCTAAGTACAGTTTTCAGAGAACTTGTGTTTAAGAAAAAGATTTTAAAAGCACACAGCACGATTCAACCCCCCTTCTCGTGCATAAACACACCTTCAATTGTCATCAGAGCTCGGTCCTTAGGGGTTGAACACCTAACAGTGTTAAGGCAAAGATCCAAGGGAAGATTGGGTCACAAGGAGTGTTCGTGGCTGACGGCGCATCTATCAGGAGGCCTCCCATGTTCCATGGGGATGATTTCGATTACTGGCGTAATAGGATGACGCTCTTCATCAAGTACACAAGTCTGGACTTGTGGAATATCGTGGAGAATGGAGATTATGAGCCAACCGAAACGATTGTAGATCCAATAACTCAGACTCCAATAAGATTTCCTCTGGAAGAACCTGCACAACCTCCGAGGACGTTCATCAGAAGGATACCTGAGAATAGATGGACTTAGGAAATCAAGGATAAGATCTAGATGAACTTCAAGGCAAAGTACATACTTCTATGTGCATTGCCAAAGGTGGAATATGACAAGATCGTATCATGCGACACTGCCAAGCAAATCTGGGAAAGACTACATATGTTGCATGAAGGAAACGATCAAGTCAAAGAAAAGAAAGTTTCCATGTTGGTACACAAATACGAATCATTCAACATGTTGTCGGATGAATCTATAGACAGCATATCCATAAGGTTCTTGCATATCATCAATCAGCTAAAGGTTCTGGGAAGAACTTACTCGAATGCTGAGATGGTAAGAAAGATCCTCAGAAGTCTATCTTCCAAATGGCAACCAAAGGTGCCGGCCATTCAAGAAGTCAAGGACTTAAGCCAACTTGGTCTGGATGTCTTATTTTGGGTCTCTTAGAACCCACGAGATAGAGCTAGAATGACTCCAACAAGGAGCATCTCATCCAAGCCTCAGAAGGGTCTTTCTTTGAAAAGCTCCTCCAAGTTTTTGAAGTCTCAGATTGATAAGTTGAATCAGAACAAGACACTGAGGATGAAGACATTTCCATGCTAGTAAGGAAAATGACTAGAGCATGGAAAAACAGACCAAAGAAGGGGAAGGATGTTGCAGCTAAGAAGGACAAGAAGGGAAAGATGAAAGTCTAAGAAGCCACATGCTACGGATGTGGTGAAAAAGGACACTTCAAAACAGACTGCCATCAGAATAAGGGTGGTAGGAAGAAGTTCTTCCCTAAGAAGAAGAAAGCAATGGCTGCAACATGGAGCGATTCAGAAGATGAAGTCTCAAACTCACAAGAAGAAGATGAAGCTAATGTATGCTTCATGGCTGATGAAGACTTCATTCTGGAAACAGAATCCGAATCAGAAGAGGTTCTCAAAGTCTCTAAGGATACATACTCAGAAAATGAATATGAGCAAGACTTAGAAGATGAGGATATCTCGATCCATGCTCGTGGGGAAGATGACTCGGGCTAGGAAGAACAAACCCTAAAAAGGCAAGGAGCCCACAATCAAAAGAGATAAGAAAGGGGAGATGAAACCATCTGAAGCTACATGCTTTGGATGTGGAGAGAAAGCGCACTTCAAGTCAGATTTTCCCAAGAACAACATCTCAAAGAAAAAGTTCCTCCCCAAGAAAAAGAAAGCTATGGCAGCAACATGGAGTGAGTCAGAGGAGGAAGATTCTGAATCACAAGATGAGGATGAAGCAAATGTGAGCTTCATGGCAAAAGAGGAACACTTGCATGGATCTGAATTTGAATAAGAGGAAGCGAGAAGGTAATAGACTCTTCCCTTGAGTACTCATATGATGAAGTCTAAGAACTCAATAAGAAGCTTCTGAGAGATTCTAAGGATCTAGCTCAGCATTTTCTATGCTATAAAAAATCTTTTAAAAATCTAGAAATATAAAATGCCAAGCTAGTGCAAGAGGTGAAAAATATAAAGCTTAAAAGAGACGATTTCAAATAAAGAAACATTAAAAGCTATGAACTCTATCAAGCCTTAGAAGACATGACTTCTGTAACTGTTGACAAAGCTAAAACAACTATGCTTGAGTTACAAAAAAACCAATGAGCTTCTCACCTCAAACCCTTTAAAGATGGTTAATGGGGGAAAATGCTTGATCTTATTCTTGTAGGTCAAAGACCATAAAAGGATAAGAGAGGGATGGGTTATGAAGAAGTCTTCCAACCTCAAACCCTTGACACATCTTTTAGAAAGGTTTCATACATTTGCATCACATGTTTTCAAGCTGGACATGGTTCTGAGAAATTTCCTAAGCTTAAGAAAGGAACTACTTCTCTAGAAATAATGGCTAAGAAGAAAAAGTCCTCTAAGAAGGCTAAGACATCTCAAAAACAAATGTCGAAGAAAACTAAGAAAGCTAAGGTTTCTCATAAACCAAAGCCCAAAAGGTTGAGAAGGCTAACCCAAAAGGACAGAAGAAAGTCTGGGTACCTAAATTTATTGTCTTTATGAACGCAGGAGCATCATCAAGCATTGCTGCACCACCAAGATGAACAATGGTACCTTGACAGTGACTGCTCAAGGCACATGACTGGATGCAAGCACTGGTTCAGAAACGTAAAAGCCAAGAAAGGAGGAACCGTGCACTTTGGTGATGGTGCAAAAGGCAAAGTTACTGCAATAGGTGATGTTGGTAAGGATGATTATCACCAAATCACTGATATTTTATTAGTTGGTGGTTTTACTCACCACCTTCTAAGAATTAGTCAATTTTGTGACAAAGGCTTGAAGGTTGATTTTCTCGCCAAATATTGTCATGTGATTGATCTCATTACGAGCAAGGTCATCCTAGAATGGAAACATGTTGGAAACATTTATGTTATCCATCTAGAGGAGCTTAAAGATCAAAATGTGAAGTGAATTGTATCCTTTGAGGATGAAAAGTGGCTTTGGCATAAGAAACTTGGTCGTGCTCAAATGAAGTTGCTTTCTGAGCTCTCTTAGAAGGAACATGTAAAAGGCCTTCCCAAACTACAGTTTGATAAAGATGTTAGTTGTGACTTCTGTGAAAAAAGGGAAACAAACCAAAGCTTCTTTTCCAAGCAAGAAAGTAGTTTCAACTACAAAACCACTTGAGTTGCTTCACATGGATCTATTTGGTCCAACTAGAACAACTTCCCGCGCTGGAAAATATTATGGCCTTGTCATAGTTGGTGATTACTCAAGATTTACATGAGTTTTTTTTTCTAGCTTCTGACGAAAAGACGTTTGAGAAATTTAAAACCTTTGAGAAAAAAGTTTACGAAGAATTCTCATATTCTTACCATACATTCTGACCATGGAGAAGAATATGAGAATCATGTTTTTGAAATGTTTTGTGAAAATCTGGGCATTGCTCACGAATTCTCATCTACTAGAACTCCACAGAAAAATGGAGTTGTTGAGAGAAAGACTCGCAGCCTCCAAGAAATGGCAAGAACAATGCTCTCAGAAAGTGGTCATTCAAAAGGTTTCTAGGCTGAGGCAATAAACACCTCATGCTACATACAAAATAGAATATTTCCCAAGCTAATTCTCAAGAAAACACCTTATGAGCTTTGGAAGAATAAAACAGGCAATATATTATATTTTCATATGTTTGGTACTTTGTGTTTTATTCTTAACACAAGGGACAAACTTTCTAAGTTTGATCTTAAGTCTGATGATGGAGTTTTCCAACCATACTCTTCTATTTCTAAGGCTTATAAGGTATATAACAAGAGGAGAAAAGTGGTTGAAGAAACCATCCACATCAAATTCAAAGAACTAAGATAGGATGTGACTCGGACTATGGATGACTTAGAAGAAGAATTTGAGAAACTCAAAATTTCTTCTAGACCACAGTGAAGGTAGTGAAACGTGAAAAGGGGGGTTGAATCACGTTCCACCAATAAATCCTGTTTCTGAAAATTACTAAAAATAAAGATCAAGTCTTGGACTTGTCTTGGACTTGTCTTGCACAACGGAAATGGTTTGTTAGTAAATAAACATAAACTAGCCTATACGCAAGGCTATTGTAGATCTTGAAAGTATATTTACTTCCAAGCTCTTCTAAATGATAAAGGTTGAAACTTTAACCTCTAACACTTAGCTTATGATGATGATGATTGCGCAATTCTTGTATGATTTGTGTATGCAATGATAAATTGTAAAAACAATTAAATAAAGAGAAAGGGTAGAGAGAGCACACACAAACTTTTTATACTGGTTCGGCAACGTGCCTACTCCAGTCCCCAAGATACACCTGAGATTTCACTATCACCGCCAACAACTAGGTGGACTTTTCATGCCTCTGCTACACCACAAAGGACTTCAACCTTGTCTTTGAAAACAACAAAGGACTTCAACCCACACCTACACCAAGGTGACTAACTGCCTTTGAAAACCACAAAGGACTTCAACCTTTCCTTCAACATCGAAGGACTTTTCTTCCTTTCCTTAGTTCCACTTAGGTCGTTTGCCTTAAAAATAAGGGCTTTATACAAAAGATGAAATCTTTTAACAATCAAGAACTTAGATGCAACTAATTTTGAGCCTTGCTTGCTTTTCTCTCAAAGATGACTAGTATAAACTAGGATAAACAATAAAGTTCACTCTTTTGAGATGTACAACCCTTAAACCCAATAAAAATCAAAACTTTGAAAGGTTAGGAGTTTGGAGGTTGAAAATGAAGAGAAATAAGGATTTATTTCCACAGAGTTTTGACACTTGTAAGCTTGTGTAGTCTCTTGCATTCTTGGGCATTGAGGTCTTCTATTTATAGAGAAAGAACACCTCAATTTCGAAATTTCATGTCTTGATCTCCACCCTTGATTTGAATTTGAAATCTTGATCGAATGGTGAGAGCTCCTTGATTAGATGTGAAATTGATCTTCCAAAAATAAGAAAGATCAAATAAGAGGAAGTTTAATCTTGGCCCTTGATTCAAATATTTCCCTTTAATCCAAGGGTTAATATTTGATCTTAAAATATGGAAATTTTCAATCTTGCACAAGATATAAGGAAACTTCATCTTGGCCCTTGAATTTGAATGTGCCTTAATCTCTGTGGTGTGCATTGCTTCATCATTATTTTAAGAAATCTTGCTAGATTTGCTAGCAAGTTTGCGTCACTTTTGAGAGGGGAGGCTACGGTTATTTTAGCTTCCCTTGCTCCTCAAGTGTGCCTCTATGTTGGTACGATATAGGATTTCATGATTTTCCATTTTTGAAAATCCTAAATCACCAAACATGGTCTTCCAGGTGATCTTCTGTCGGTTGATTCTTGAATCTTGAATATTCTTGAATCTTGAAACTTGAGGCTTGAGATTCTTCTAGAGTCTTGAGATTCTTCGGGATCTTGATAGAATATTCGAGAATCTTCTAGTCTTGAAATACTTGACAGAATCTTCTGTGGTCTTCTGACTTCGTGCAGAATCTTCAATAGAATATTCTGGACCCACATGGAATCTTTTGGGAATCTTGTAGATTCATATAGAATCTTTAGGAGGCTCACAGAATCTTTTTAAAATGTCTGTAAAAATATTTTGTTACTTAAATGCAAGATATATTCTAGAATAAATTTTAGTTAATTATTTTTAAATCAATTGCATTTAATTCTCCATACAAGATCTTTCTAGATTTCCCTCATATATATATAATTTCAAAATTCTTCAATAATAAAGTGTAAAATAGAGATTTGATTTTGATCCTCTATTTTAATATATATAATTTCGAAATATATATAATAATTTTTGAAAATCTCATGAGAGAGAATGTAAAATAGAGATTTGATTTTGATTCTCTATTTTAATAAAGACTTTTCAAAAATATATGTATGTATATTATACATGAATATTTAAATAGAGATTTTTTATAAGGATGATTTTCTATTTAATTTCATGTATTTTCCATAAATAATATTTATGGGAAATCATAGAGTTTTCAAACCACATTTTCCTTAATTAGAAAAGGTTTGTAGTGGGCTTCAAAATTTTGGATTGATTGCTTGTTCTTCAAGCCTTGTTGTGTGCCACTTTGGACTCCATTGTAGTGAAGATGTGTCTTTTTATAATTTTTATTAATTAGATCCTAAAGCACACTTAACAAACAATTAGTCCAACCAAATTATAACTTTTATTTTAATTAAGAATTTTATCACTCAAAACCTTCAATAATGAAGTAAAGGGTTCTTGGAGCTAACACACAGAAGACAACCATCTCAGAAGAAGAAGAGGATAACTGAAGGTGTGTGTTTGCACGAGAAGGGGGGATTGAATCGTGCTGAGTGTTTTTAAAACTCTTTTTCTAAAAACACTAGTTCTTAGAAAACTGTACTTAGAAGCAGTTCCTTCTAAGTGGCAGCGGAAGACTTTCTGAGAAGAGAATGCTTCTGAGAAACTTTGCCTTCTGAGAGAGTTGACTTCTGAGAAGTTAAAAGGTATTTACAGTTTAAGTTCTCAAAGATTTTAACTTAAGTTTGATGAAGTTAAAAGTTGGATTCAGAAGACTTAGTATTTAAACTGATAGTTCTTGAGTTTTTCAAAGTTAAAGGAGTTTAAGGGTTAAGAGAAAAATACGCAAGAATTTTATACTGGTTCGGCTCAATCTTAGCCCAGTCCAGTCCTCAACCTTCAGTTGAGAGTACCTTAGATATTCTTCTTCTTGTGCCTTCTCAGGCAACAACTACCTTTACAACCCGTTAAGGATTTTTACCACCTCACAACTCGAGGGGGATTTCCTTGCCTCAAACACAAGAGGACTTAACTTGCCTTAATTCTAAGGACTTTCCTTGCCTCACACTAGAGGACTTTTACTGCCTCAAACAATCGAGGACTTAGCTTGCCTCAACACTCGAGGACTTTGAATGCCTCACAACCGAGAACTTAGAGTTTTTCACAAGTGGTGTTTTTAATTTAAAAACACTATCAAGTTACTTAGACGCAACTAATTTAAACTCCGATAGACTTCTTGAGATAACTTACACAAGTTTAAGAATAAACAGTTAATAAACTAGAAGATTTTTTTTACAAAGTTTTCTTTTCAGAAGACTAAATTCTTCTGAAAGAAATTTTTCTTTAGTTTCAAACGATTTGGCAATTCGGCAGAGTTTTTGCACTTTGATTCAGTATGATTTTCTCTAATTGAATAAAGTATCCGTCTAGTATTTATAGAGGATGAATCTGCCATGTTTGAAGGCTTTTTAGTGCTGAAGTGGCTTCAGTCCTAGGTTCAAAACGGCTACCTGCACTGTCAGTGCAAATCCTGGAACTTTTCAGAGTTTGCACAGTGCACAGCTTCCAATGGTTGCTTGAGAATGTTCTGAGCTCGTTGAGAACTTTCCTTGTGGTTTGAGTCTTGCGACTTGATCACTTCCAGATGGTCCCTTCTGAGAGAGGTCGGCCTTCTGAGTGATGAGTCTTCTAAGTCGAAGTCCTTCTGAGTCAAAGTTCTTATGAGTGAAGTCCTTTTGAGTCGAAGTCCTTCTGAGACCAAAATTCAAAATTGCCTTATGAGAGGCTTTTTCAGACTCTGAATTTTGTCCTTCACTCAAGAATGCTTTTTCACCTTGTAGCTTCTGAGTCACCCTTTTTGGGTTCTTCTAAACTTCAGATTGATCTTTCGTTTTGAGGTTACTTAGCAAGTTCAAGGCTTAACCTATTGGATTGTTCTTCTCAATTGTTTAAGCTTTGTAAAAACCACTTAGTACATATATTAGCTTTTATCAACCAAAATCTTTATCATTGACTTCAGATTGTTATCATTAAAACATTTGAGTTCTGTAAGAGAAATTTTTAAATTGTAATTTCTCTTAGAAGGGTTCTGGAGCTTACAATCTCCTCCTTTTTTATGATAACAATTTAAGTGCAATGTAAATATTTTGTTTGATATGTGGAGAGGTCTTCTGATATAGTTAGAACATTATTCAGAAGTTACTTCCTTCTTCTTTGAAACTAACCTTAGCTTCTGAGATGCTAAAGTTATTTTCTTAGAAGTTTTTCTCAATAATAAACAGATAATAAATTTGCACAGAATTGCTGAGAATTGCATTGTATTTCATTAATTTGATCATGAACAAGTACAAGTTCAGAAATACAAATGCCAATATAAACAAAAGAAATATAAAAATTACAGAAATTTTTCATACTCCCCCTAAGCCTTAGCCCTATTTCTATCTTATGCCAATATTTGTCATTGCATTTTTCTCTCCCTTTGTTATCACAAAAAGGGTGGCACGGATAGACCATCACAGACTAACTCCTAGCTAGATTCTTCGAGCGATAAACCTCAAAAGCTTGCACATCTCAATAATGTACTCTCTTGTACCCGCGTTGGCAGGAGTCTTTGGAGGTAGCTCATCAGAAGCGATAGCTTGAGGAGGTGCTTCTGGAGGAGGAGGTTCTTGAGAAGACCTGCTTGAATTTTCTTCTTCGAAAAGATCAAACATATGATCTCCCCTTGGAGTAGTGGGTACAACAGTCAGCGTTAGAGACCTAGAAGGCTGCTCAGCTTCAGAAGGTTGAACTCTAGTTGTAGCTGGTTCAGAAGCTTCAGGAGGAAGAAGAAAACGAGGCATAGGGTCATTGGCTTGCATCACACCAAAGATTCTGGTTCTTCCAGCTTCGTAGAAGTAAGGACGATAGGAGACAGAGGGAGGTGTTTGAACCATGTTGCCCAGCTGAAAGCCAGTATTGATCATTGAGCTCGAGATAGACAATGATGGTCCATGATTTGTGAAGTTAGGAGGGGCAATCTGAGTCACATCCGCAAAAGGAACTTGGTTTTCCCTCTGAGGGGATGCCCCACTTCCAGATCCGGCCAATGTACCTTGGCTGACAAAGGTTTCAACTGCAGCGACGCCAGCAGCAACAACAACGTCAATGTTTGCCTCTGAACTTTGTTTAGTGCTGGCACCCACTGGCACTTGATTGCCTTCTGAAACCTGAGTCTGCTCTTGTTCTTTGGCAGATTCAGAAAGTTTCTTCTCAACCTCAAAAGTTGGTTCTACACTAGAAGGAGGTGTTTGAGGATTTACTTCTGTTTCAATAAGAGCCACCAGCTCTTGCATGTGTTGTTGATCATCCTTCTCTTGAGGATTTTCTTCAGAAGTACCCTCAATAGCCTTCTGAATCTCCTTCATCCTCTCAGCGAGGTTCTCAGGATGAACTTCAGCTGTTTCAGAAGCAGTTTCTTCTGACAGATCAACCCCATCATTCCCTTTCTGAGACTGCTCATGGGGAGTTCTGAGAGCACTGCCAGCACCATCTTCTCGCCTAGCCAGGCGATACTGGGATCCATCATCTTGTGAGGAGGCAGAATCAGCTTCATTCCTCCTTATTCTCTCAACATCATCCCTTGGGGGTGAGACTTCCCCAGCATGAGATGAATGATGTGAGTGTGTTGGTTCCTCTATTGCTGGTTCCTTCTCAACATCCTTTTCTTGGTTGAGAGTCTTCTCAGCCTCCTTCTCAGGGTGTTGTTGCTCCCCTTGAGGGTCAGCATCATGAGTTGGTTGTTTCTCTGTGGTTTGAGGTGGAGGGTGAGGTGGAGAAGGAGGGGGAACAGTAGAGGTGACGGTGGTGGTGGTTGTAGAAGCTGGATATCTTTTTACGAGTCTCCTCTTCTTTTTGACTCCAGCTGGCACATCTAGTGCATCACTCCAGAGGTAGCGGTGGAGGAAGGGATATCTACAACCTTTCTTTTCCTCATCAATGGCGGGATTTGGTGGGAAATGGTAGCTTCTGAATCTTCAGATTCATCCCCAACATCCTTTGAGGGGGAGGCTTCTGAGCATCCTCAAAAGCTCTGCTCCTGGTGATTCTGGGAGGAGAAATTGGATCCTTCTTCTTCTTCTGACTCTCAGAAGAACTAACCTTCTTTTTCTCAACCTTAGAAGGCTGAGAGACTTCTTTTGAGGCGAAACTCACCTTCTTAGACGATTTTCCAGTCTTAGAAGATTTGGAAGCCTTTGAAGCTTCCTTCTCCTAGGGAGCAGTTTGATCTTCCTCATCTTCTGAGGCATTCTTCTTCACCTTCTCCTTCTCCTTCACGTTTGACCTCGATCTCTTAACCGAGTTGAAGGTCACGATCGTGAATTTGTTGTTGTTGAATATGTACTCGAAGACATCGAGTGGCAGCTTCTGATCCATGAAGATCCGAGTCAGAAGGCTTCAATAGGGAATACTGGTCTACTTCCTCTTTGGATTTTCCTGGTGCATGATGTAGTTTATCATGAGCTGCCCAAAGTTGATTTTCTTCTTCTTCATCAAGTAGTAGAGAAGGCTGATGTTCATTGTCGTCATATTACCCAAATCCCCAAACCGGGGGAGAAGGGTGTACTGAATTATGGAGAAGACCATCCTTGCGCCCATAGTCAAATGGGGTAACCTTCACCCCACTCAAAGGCACTTTAGTCTTCACAGTGAGCGTTTTGACTATCTGCTCTTCTGAATCAGCTTCCTCCTTATATCAGTCTTTGTCATCGGCAACAACCTCGCTAGCATCTTCAATTCCAAAGATACGTGCGATATCAGAACTTGTGATACGAATCATGTGACCAGCAACATTGCTTCCCAAGCCTCGGTTTGTCTCCATGTGTACTTGGGAGTAGAATGCTCGTAGTACGTTGGGGTAGTGATGTGTTGATTAAGAGCACCGTTAATTCTCTCAACCAACAATCAATTTAGAATTTAAGAATAAGTTTTCCAAAAAGGATTGAATTGAATAACTATAGTAGTATAGCTAGTCAACCCAAGTCGTCCCTCAACGAGGCTTATCTCATTGATCTAATATTTATAGTATATGTAATGTTGGGATTGTGTAAGAAGTAAATAAAGCTATGAAATTGAAAGGAAATAACAATGTAAAAGAGTCTTGGTGTTGGGACATGCATCAAACCATATTTTCCACATCCTAAACCCACTTAAGCATTTTATCAAACACCTTGCAAGCAACTTACACATGCATAGAAATTGCTCTACCAAAAAGACTTGAATCCAAACCAAATTAGCAAAACTAACTGATGGCTATTGTCGTGACAGCCACAAATTTAATTTTTAATTTGTAAAACCAAGTTCCCCTAATATAGTTTAGTGGAAACCAGGGTCGTCTCTCACAAGGAATGGCTAAGAGAGGAATGCACAAGAGTAGTTGTATGACGGTTTGTCACAATTGGGGGGTTTTTGTATGCAAGGGAATTAAATTGGAATAAACTGAGAATAATAAAAATAGCGGTTTATGGGGCGGAACATTCATTAGGGTGCTATCATTGGCTACAAAAGAATGCATGAGTTGATTAATTACGCCGGAGTTAGATCTAACTCCTTTGTTGTGATTCTAATGATTAATTGCCTAAAATGGGATTAATTAGTGAGATCTCACCTTTAGTTCCACTTTCAACAATTGTTAAAGCCAATCACATTAATCTAATTAAAGAGACTAATCAGCCAATTAATTGCTCATTACCAAATCCTAATATGCCATGCATCAATTAATCAACTAACACATAAACATACGCCAATGAATTAGCCTAACTCAATCGAGTAAGCCAAGACAAAGGATTAAACACACAATTTAAGATCTCAAATTGTATGCCAAGGTTTGATAATGAAAACTTATGCAAGATTAAGAACAAAGCCTCAATTTACCACAATGATGTTTGCACCCTCATAAACCACCAAGAAACTTAGTTACTCATGGAGGGAATTAAAAGTGCAAGAAATAAATTGGAATAAAGAAAGTAATTAACAATAAAGAGCAAAGTAAGAAATTAAATGCAAATTGGAAAGATGGAAAAACGAATAACTGAATTAATGATAAAAGAGTAACTTACAAAACCCAAAAGGGCTGGACGAATAACGTTGGAGATGTAAATGAAGGAGCTAGAGCTAAACTAGGAAAAACGGAAATCCTAATGGAGAGAAAAATAACTCTAACTAGGAAAAGAAAAGATGTAAAAGTGGTGGTGTTGAGAGGTGTTGTTTCTGATGCATTAGCCTCCTTTAAATAAGATGAGCAGCCTCCAAACCCTAATCATTTTGGGCCCCCAACTCGTGCAGATAGGGTTTCTGCTGTGACAGAGTTGCGGCGCGGCGCTGGGGCGCGTATAGCTCGCTAGAGCGCCAGCATTGTGCACGTGACGAGTTTAAGTAGGCCTCGCGCGCTAAAGCGCGCTATGGGCGCTGGAGCGCTCGATGCTGGTTCTGAAATCCACTGCTCCGCTTCTTGCTCAGTTTCTGATGTTTACAGCTCCAATAATACCTGTGACCTATACTAAAAATACAAAATATCCAAGATCAAGTGCAAAGGTCATCCTTGAATTGTAAAAACATCATAAAACTTGTTATTTTAGCCTTTATTTCTATTAAGCTCAGATTAATTCCAAGTTGTATTAAATACAATAAAAGGCCAAAATAGAGCAAAGAATTGCATACAATCATCCAAATTAAGGGCATAAAATATTGGTAAAAACCACATTATCACTAACTTAGACACATGCAAGTACAATTCTCAATCAAGAATTATTCCTAATATCCTAGCTAATGGAAATCAAATGATAATCCTCACTCAACACCCAAAAACACTCAAATACACAATAATCTCTCAATCAAGAAACTAAAATGCATTCAAGATATACAATTAAAATTAGCAAGTATGAATCCACACAAACTAACATAAATTGCATTTGGAACCAAGAAATAAGGAAGCTAGAGCAAGAGACAAGTAATGGGTTTCAAGAGAAAATATAATCTTAGCATTACCCAACACCAAGAACCAAGAAACTACTCAACCATAATTAAAGCAAGTAAGAAACAAGAAATTAAAGCAATAGCAAAGATGGAAATGAAAATAGAAATTAAATTGAATTTGGAGAATTGTATGTAAAGTACTGTATGAAATATGTAGAGAGAAATGTAAAGAGAACTTAGAGAGAATGGAGAGCTTCTCTCTCTAAAATTCTAATCTAAAAACCTAATAAAAATAACTAAAAGAAAATGTGTCCAATTCCCCAATCTGATATGGGATTTGTATAGACATAAAAGCAAATTGAAATTACTAAAAAGCTCATGCACTAAACCTTTACAAACATATAAGACAAGGGTAAATTAGAACTTGCACAAAATGTCATAACTAAGACAACTCAGCAATGTGTAGTTTCTTCCCGAAATGTTGCAGCTAGTTTCTGAAGCCTTTAATGAATTCTTTTGGCCTCGAGCTCTGCAGCAAAGTTGTGGCTTTATGTCTCAGCTTTCCCTAGCCACAAAAATCATCCAATTTCAGTACGTGTAGCTCAAGATATTGCAAAAACACTGAGTGCTGCTCCAGAATACTGTCATGGACGCTTCATTAATGTTGAGTCTACTTATGAGCTTCTTAGTGACCTCAATTGCTTTCGAGCTCTGAAGATGAAATGAAGCCTTGTGTCTTAGCTTTACAATGCCACTAATCAAGTGATTTCAACATCTGTAGCTCCAGTTCCAGCCTCTGCAACACTGGCTGCTCAGGAATGTTGCTCCAGAATTCTACAGCAAGCTTGACTCCACTTGAAGCTCCAATTTGAAGTCCTTATGCTTTGAATCAGCTTTTGTGTTCTTCATGAAAGTTATAGACCTGTGTCTAAGCTTTCCAACAAGACAAAGAACAGAAAATTCTAGTTTCTAGAACTCAAGTTATAGGCCAATTATAGAAATAACCAACAAAGTAGAAGGAGGGGAATCACAAGTTGCTACCTGAGTTTCAATGAATGATCAAAAGTGCTTTGGCTCAAGACCAAGGATACAAGTGAGGTAGAAAGAGTATCCAACAACAATAATACCAAGGAGCACAACATCACAAGCCAAGCAAAATCCCTTAAAGTGTATAGATGAAATGTAAGGACCTCAAGGGAGTGTGTATGCTCTCAACTCACATATATATTGGGCTTGTCTTCCTCTCAATTCTCTTGTTAGACTAAGCATTCGACGTAGGTTTGCCAAACCTCTAGATCTCCACCACTAACATTCAATGCACCCAAGAATCAAGAGGTCTTTGTTTTGGTTGTAATGAGGCCAAGGTTAAGGTGTGGAAAGTATGGATAAGTGAGCTAAAGGACCCAAGAAAATTAGACTAGCATTGGTTATGAGAGTCTCAATCAAACACAAAGGGGGAATTCTAAGCACACAAAAGCATAAGCGCAAGAGTTTTACTCTTTTTTTTTTTGGAACCTTTAAACATTTACCCATGAGGTCTTTGACCTTGAATTTACTTTGCTTTTGTGAGTTTTACTCATTTGCTCATATTTTTTTTTCAATTACATATTAATTACATACAATTCCAACCATTTTTCACATCAACACATACAGATGTCCCTCCCCCACACTTAAAAGTTTGTCGACCACGGCAAACCCCCACACTTAGACTCAAACATATAAAATGATAAAACCAATGCTACTATGCTTTCCCAAGGTAAGGTGTAAAATGGTTTTTCACTTTTTAGGCTAAAGATGAGCTAAGATCAAAGAATGGGATATAAGGCTCAAAGGGGCTTGCAATGGTAATGTAGAGGGTGGAAAATATGGCCGTGGGCTAAAGAAGAAAGGTGCCTCTATCACACTCAAGAATGCATATGAAACGTAGCCTCAATTAAGAGACAAGGCAAACCTTAGAACGACAAAGTCCACAAGAGATACACACATCAATAATGGAATGACATGTAATGCGGTCACCCAATGTAAGGCTCAAAAAGCTCACAAGGTGAATGCCCAAACGCAAATCATCTATACAAATTAAGATCAATAACCAAGCAAGAATTAAAAACTAGATGAAATGCAATAGTGTTGGAATTTTAACCACCTAAAAATGATGAATATCTCAAGCACGACACTTACAAAGCAACAAAGAAAGACAAGGAACACACAAAGTGAACCTAAACTACCTAAATATAACTCCTAACACATGGAAATGCAAACAACAAGACTTAAAACAAGAAACTCAACGAACAAGTCTCTAATTTAAACAACCTAAGCTATCTAGCAACATGTGAAAGTTTACCTAAACATGCTTTATTGAATTAAATGCAAAACATAAAGTAAAAGAAAGTTGTAGAAACTCCCTCAAGGCGGCTTGTGCTTGAATTGGTCCAGGAGCTTCCACCAAGGAGTGCTCTCAATGCCTTCGCCGGGATCCCATAATAAGCAAACGAAACCACGGAGCATGATCCTCTTTTTGTCTCCGAACCCATGCATCTTGTCCTGCAATTTGTTCCTTGGGGAGTGAGAACTCCCCTTTGACCAAGCATCCCAAGAGCAACCAACTTCAAGTGAGGAGGGATGGTGAACCTCACAAGAAGCCTTCACATGGACAAAGCAAAGAGACTTTGGTTCCCAAGATGCCTCAAGTTGAGAAGATGTTGACTCCCCGCAAATGGCTAGGAGTTGTGCATCCGTCTTAAGGAAGGCGTACTCATGGCGAGAGAGGGAGAATGGGCTTGAACCAAAGAAAATGAACTCAAGCGAGGGTTGGGAAGGAATTACCGCAACACAAACCGCTTCACATGGCCCCATGGGGAAATCCTCCAATGAAGAAGCTTCTGCAGTAGCTTCGACACACAGATGAGAGTTCTCCATGATTACTTTTTCTTCTAGCTCACAAGATGGCGGCGGCGGGTCCTCATAAACAATCTCATCATCATCTGAGTTCTCCTCGGCATCCACTACCATGTCACCATCCAAGGGGTCACGAGGCTCCAAAATGTAGAATACCTCAATGGGTGAAGGCTCATGAAATTGTGGACAATCCTCCAAGGGAATAGAGGGTGGTGAGGGTGGAGGTGGAGGCTCCTCAACTCCCCTAGCTAGCTCTTCCACCATGGATTTCAAAGTTGTCCAATCCAATTGCTCTAGAGCATAATCCTCCTCATGTGGTAGTGGTGAGAGTGGTGATGGCGGTGCATGTGACAATTGGGTTGAGGGGGAAGGTTGTGGGTTGGATAATGGTGATGGAGATGAGGGTAGTGATGCCTCTTGGTTGCTAGAGGATGTGGCTTGAGCATTCTCCAATTGCATAAGCTTCCTTTGCATTTCATCTTGTTGGCACAAGAGCTCTTCATTTCGTTGCTTTTGCTCCCTAAGAAGCTTTATGATTTGGGTCATTGTGGACCCTTCCGCCTCATTACACTTAGAAGGAAATGCAAGAGGATGGGATGAGGAAGATAGGTCTATGGGTGGTGGGGTTGGATTTTCGGTTAGGTATGGGTATAGGGTGGGCTCATGATAAGGGTATGGAGATGGTTCAAGGTAAGAGGGTGGTGGTGGCGGCTCATAATATGGTTGTTGATAAGCATCATTGTATGAAGGGTGTGGGTAAGGGTTTGGGTGTGGTAATGGTTGAGTGTGTGATGGTGGGTGTGGTGGTGAGGTGTAGATTTGTGTGTATGGTGGTGGTGGTGAAAAGAACTCATCATACATCCTCCTACATGTAACCAAAAGCTCATCCAACTTGACACTATCCTCAAGAGACAAGTAGTATACCTCACATGGAAACCCGATTGCCATATTCATCATATGAGAAACATCCAACTCCAAAGAAGGTACCGTGGCTAACTCATGAAGAATGTCCATTATCTCCGCCATTTTCCGGTCCACCTCTTGTTGAAGGGCCTCACCAAATGTCATATTCTCATTCCCTACATAGCCATAAGAACAAGAATCTTGGGCACCAAAGTAAGTATTAGTATCCATGTTAGTTTCAAAATACAAAAAAATATGAAAGAACAAAAGTAACAAAAGAGAAAAACAAGAAAGAAAAAAAAAAAGGAGTTAGAACATATTAACACCTAACACTCCTATGTCCTCAACACCACCAACCCTCTAGAACGCCTTTTAGTTCCTTAAGGTTCTTCCATTTTCGGGTCAAAACGTTCTAGCGGTGGATCGGGGTGCAACCGAGTCATCCATAGATAGCATAGAATGTGTAACAGACATGAAAAACAAAATAATGCAGAAAAATTCTGCACTATACCAAAAAATGCAGAATTTTTATTTTGTTTTTGTATTTTTGTGTATTTTTTAATATAAAATAGTAATAACTATGCACAAAGATCAAATCTTAAGCCTCCCCGGCAACGGCGCCAAAAATTGATGTGTTAATTCTCTCAACCAACAATCAATTTAGAATTTAAGAACAAGTTTTCCAAAAAGGATTGAATTGAATAACTATAGTAGTATAGCTAGTCAACCCAAGTCGTCTCTCAAGGAGGCTTATCTCATTGATCTAATATTTATAGTATATGTAATGTTGGGATTGTGTAAGAAGTAAATAAAGCTATGAAATTGAAAGGAAATAACAATGTAAAAGAGTCTTGGTGTTGGGACATGCATCAAACCATATTTTCCCCATCCTAAACCCACTTATGCATTTTATCAAACACCTTGCAAGCAACTTAACATGCATAGAAATTGCTCTACCGAAAAGACTTGAATCCAAACCAAATTAGCAAAACTAACTTAGACACATGCAAGTACAATTCTCAATCAAGAATTATTCCTAATCTCCTAGCTAATGGGCATCAAATGATAATCCTCACTCAACACCCAAAAACACTCAAATACACAATAATCTCTCAATCAAGAAACTAAAATGCATTCAAGATATACAATTAAAATTAGCAAGTATGAACCCACACAAACTAACATAAATTGCATTTGGAACCAAGAAATAAGGAAGCTAGAGCAAGAGACAAGTAATGGGTTTCAAGAGAAAATATAATCTTAGCATTACCCAACACCAAGAACCAAGAAACTACTCAACCATAATTAAAGCAAGTAAGAAACAAGAAATTAAAGCAATAGCAAAGATGGAAATGAAAATAGAAATTAAATTGAACTTGGAGAATTGTATGTAAAGTGTATGAAATATGTATAGAGAAATGTAAAGAGAACATAGAGAGAAGGGAGAGCTTCTCTCTCTAAAATTCTAATCTAAAAACCTAATAAAAATAACTAAAAGAAAGTGTGTCCAATTCCCCAATCTGATATGGGATTTGTATAGACATAAAAGCAAATTGAAATTACTAAAAAGATCATGCACTAAACCTTTACAAACATATAAGACAAGGGTAAATTGGAACTTGCACAAAATGTCATAACTAAGACAACTCAGCAATGTGTAGTTTCTGCCCGAAATGTTGCAGCTAGCTTCTAAAGCCTTTAATGACTTCTTTTGGCCTCGAGCTCTGCAGCAAAGTTGTGGCTTTATGTCTCAGCTTTCCATAGCCACAAAAATAATCCAATTCCAGTAAGTGTAGCTCAAGATATTGCAAAAACACTGAGTCCTACTCCAGAATACTGTCATAGACGCTTCATTAATGTTGAGTCCACTTATGAGCTTTTTTGTGACCTCAATTGCTTTCGAGCTCTGAAGATGAAATGAAGTCTTGTGTCTTAGCTTTACAATGCCACTAAAATCAAGTGATTCCAACATCTGTAGCTCCAGTTCCAGCTTCTGCAACACTGGCTGCTTAGGAATGTTGCTCCAGAATTCTGCAGCAAGCTTGACTCCACTTGAAGCTCCAATTTGAAGTCTTTATGCTTTGAATCAGCTTTCTTGTTCTTCATGAAAGTTGTAGACCTGTGTCTATGCTTTCCAACAAGACAAAGAACACAAAATTCTACTTTCTAGAACTCATGTTATAAGCCAATTACAGAAAAGTGTTGAAAAGAACAAAATGCTGGAAAAATGCACAAAGCTCCACATTAAGTTCCAAATGCCAAATATGATGAAAAAGTGGTCAATTAGGCTCAAGAGTGGTTAATTAGCATGCATACAAAGGGGATTAATCAATAAAAATTATGCTCTATCAGTAGCACACTTCTTCTATCGACATGAGTCGAGCCCAGTCAGCTTGACCATGGAATATGTGTTGAAGAACATCTACTTTATTGTAGACGGAGAAGGGCAAGGATCTTTCCAAAGCAACCTTTCTAGGAGGTAAATTGCTCTCAAATCTTTCTTGGAGTTGCTCGTTCTCATAGATGGTTTCTTCCATTACCACCTTAATGGAGTCTCTCTTTACTCCAAGAATGTTGGCCATCTCAGAGTTTTAAGTGAGGTGTAGAGAGTGAAGTGGAGAGAAACTTAGAAAGAAAATTGAGTGGGGGCAGAGAAGAAGATAGAGAGAAAGAGAAGAGAGAAGAGTTGATGGATTTAATGAAGAGGGTTGAGAGGGAATTTTGGCAGAGATTTGGTAGGATGAGAGCTCAAAGTGTTTGAGAGTCTCAAACTATCGCGTATTTATAGTTGCGTAAAACTTTTAGCCGTTACAGCAAAAAAGTTACCGTTAGGGTAATTTTTGACTGTCCTCTTCTGAGTGAGAAGATCACCTTCTGAAGCGAGGTGTCTTCTGAGTGAAATTTTCATAAGGGTTCCTTCTGAGAAGGAAGTCCTTATGAGAAAGTTGATTTTCTCAAAATCCATTTTCTCTCTCTTTTCTCTCATTGTTCTCTCAGAAGCTATCTAGAGCTTAGTCTCAGAACTTAGGCTTAAACTAAGGGGAGTTTCTAAGAAAATATTTCAACGATCATTATGCACGTAATTTTACTTAGAAACACCTTAGGTTCATAAGCCCTTTCATAACATTAAATCGATCTTCAGCCAAAGGCTTTGTAAATATATCTGAGATTTGATCCTCAGTATTTACAAATTTAAGTTCAATGTCACCTTTTTGCACATGATCACGAATGAAATGATGTTTGATATCAATGTGCTTAGATCGAGAATGTTAAATGAGATTCTTAGCTAAGTTGATTGCACTTGTATTATCACAAAGAATAGGAATTTTTTCATACCTCAAGTGATAATCACGAAGTTGATTTCTTATCCAAAGCATCTGAGTGAAACAATTTGTTGTAGCAACATACTCAGCTTCAGCTGTTGAGAGGGCGATCGTGTTCTGCATCTTGCATGACTAAGTGATCAAGCACTTCCCAAAGAAGTAACAACAACCACTGGTGCTCTTCCAATCGATCCTATCTCCAGCATAGTTAGCATCACAATACCCTACAACATCAGAAGAACAACATTTCTCACACCAAAGACCAAGGTTAGTAGTTCCAACAAGATACCGTAGTATTCTTTTGACAGCTGTAAGATGAGATTGCTTAGGCTTAGATTGGAATCGAGCACAGATACCAACACTTAGTTGAATATCTGGTCTAGAAGCAGTAAGGTACAGAAGGGATCCTATCATTCCTCTGTAATTGCTTTCTGAGACCTTCTCTTCATCTTCATCTAAGTCAATGACTTGAGAAGGGTGCATAGGTGTACTTATGGGTCGAGATTGATCCATGAGAAACTTTCTCAGAAGCTCCTTAGTGTACTTCTGTTGATGGATGAAGGTTTCATTCTCTTCTTACTTGATTTGCAATCCTAAGAAGAACTTGAGTTCTCTCATCATGCTCATCTCGAATTCACCTTGCATAAGCTTGGAGAATTCTTTGCACAGAAGTTCGTTTGTTACTCCAAATATAATGTCATCAACATATATTTGGATAATTAAGAAACTCAGAAGCTTCAGATAGGGTGAAGAGGGTTGGTTGTGTCAACCTTACCCCGTGAGAACCCATTCTTCAACAAGAAGGAACTCAGCCTATCATACCAAGCTCTTGGAGCTTGTTTCAGACCATAGAATGCCTTAGTTAGCTTGAAGACATGATCTGGGTAAGAATCGCTTACAAACCCAGGGGGTTACTTCACATACACTTCTTCTGAAAGGTAACCATTCAAGAAGGCTGATTTTACATCCATTTGATAGAGTTTGAATCCTTTGTGTGCAGCAAAAGCTAGCAACATTCTGATAGCTTCCAATCTTGTGACTGGAGCAAAGGTTTCATCATAATCTATTCCTTCTTGTTGGTTATAACCTTGAGCCACCAAACGATCCTTGTTTCTTACAACATGACCCTTCTCATCAAGTTTGTTTCAAAACATCCACTTAGTTCCTATGACAGATTTGCCTTTAGGCTTTTGAGTGAGTTTCCAAACTTGATTTTTCTCGAATTGGTCTAGCTCCTCTTGCATGCTGTTTACCCAGCTTGGATCATCCAAAGCCTCCTCTATAGATTCTGGCTCAAGCTTATAAACCATAGCAAGGTTTGTGACATTCCTTCTGGTTCTCACACCTTGCTGAGGGTCACCTATGACTTCATTCTGAGAGATATTTCTCAAGTCCCTTGTTCCTTTATATCCCTTGGAAGCAAGGTTCTGAGAAGGTGGTTCAGAAGGTTCACCTTCCAAGTCATCAGAAGTGTTACCTTCTGAGAAACTTAACTTTCTTGCATGAGAATGTATTTGCTGATTAGGTTCTGGAGCTTCAATGATTACTTCTATTGTATCTCCAGAAGGAGGTGAATTCTTCATAGGTTGAAGATCATCCTCATCCTCGAGAATTATAGTTTTAGGCTCCTTGGAAGAGATTCTGAGTTTCTCAAACTCTTCTTCCAAATCATCTACCTTGTGAGAAATATCCTTATTAAGTCCTTTGAACTTAGTATATATAGTTTCTTCAACACATTTTCTCCTCTTGTTATATACTCTATAGGCTTTAGAGACAGAGGAATATCCTAGGAAAACTCCATCATCGGACTTAGGATCAAACTTAGAAAGTTTATCCCTTGTGTTGAGAATGAAACATGAAGAACCAAAAATATGGAAATATGATATGTTGGGTATTTTATTATTCCATAGCTCATAAGGTGTTTTCTTTAGAATGGGTCTGAGAAAAACTCGATTTTGAATATAGCATGAGGTGTTTACAGCCTCAGCCCAAAAACCTTTTGAAAGACCACTTTCTAAAACCATTGTTGTAGCCATTTCCTGAAGGCTACGATTCATTCTCTCAGCTACTCCATTTTGTTGGGGAGTTCTAGGAGAAGAGAATTCATGAGCAATGCCTAAGTTCTCACAAAACTTTTCGAAAGCATGATTCTCGAATTCACCACCGTGATCGGATCAGATGGTTAGAATCTGAGAATCTTTTTCATTAGAAACTCTTTTCGCAAAGGTTTTAAATTTCTCAAACGTTTCATCCTTGGAAGCTAAGAAGAATACCCATGTGAATATGGAGTAATCATCCATTACGACAAGACCATAGCGTTTTCCAGAAAGGGAAGTCATTCTAGTAGGACCAAAGAGATCCATGTGAAGTAGCTCAAGTGGTTTCTGAGTAGAAACTACTTTCTTGCTTGGGAAGGATAAGCTTTGGTATGTTTTCCCTTTTCACAGAAGTCACAAGTGACATCCTTCTCATATTTGAGTTTGGGAAGGCCGTTTACAAGCTCCTTCTGAGAGAGCTCTGAAAGTAACTTCATATGAGCATGACCAAGCTTCTTATCCCAAAGCCACTTGTCATCTTGGACAGAGACAAGGCACTTCACATTTTGATCCTTAAGATCCTATAGATGGATAACATAGATGTTACCAACTCGTTTTCCTTCTAGAATGATCTTTCCATTTGTGAAATCAATCACATGGCAGTATTTGGCGAGAAACTCGACCTTTAAGCCCTTGTCACAGAATTGACTAATGCTTAGAAGGTTATGAGTCAATCCATCAACTAACAAAACATCAGAGATTTGGTGAGAATCATTCTTACCTACATCTCCGATTGTAGTGACTTTACCCTTAACTCCATCACCAAAGCGCACGGTTCCTCCATTCTTAGGCTTTAGCCTTCTAAACTAGTGCTTGCTTCCAGTCATGTGCCTTGAGCAGCCACTGTCTAGGTACCACTGCTCATCCTGCTGGTGGAGCATTGCTTGTTGATGCTCCTGCAAACAAAAAGTTTACAGATTTAGGTACCCATGCTTTGTTGGGTCCTTGCTTCTTAGCTTTCTTACCCTTCTTTGTGTTGTGCTTCTTAGAAGGGGATTTAGGTTTCTGATTTTCAAAAACCTTTTATTTACCTTTCTCAGAAGCTTTCCCTTCTGAGAAGAGTTTCTTTTCTTGCCCTTCTGAGCAAGAGAAGTATTCCCCTTTCTCATCTTGGGCCAGTTTTTAGAACCATGTCCCTTCTCGAAGCACATAATGCAGATGCATGGTATCTTGTTTAAAAATGGGTCAATGTCATGAGGATCAAATACTTCTTCATAACCAAGACCAGTCTTGTCCTTATATGGTCGTTGACCTCCAAGCAACAAGCTTACCAGTTTACCTCCATTGACCATCTTAACCAAGTCTGATGTAAGAAGTTCATTGGTCTTCTATAACTCTATTCGGTCTAGTTTAGCTTTATCTATAGTTGTAGAAGATATGTCTTCCAGAGCTTGATAGAGTTTTTGTGCATCGAGATATCTTTCTTTGAAATCATCTCTTTCATGCTCTAGCTTCTTACATTCTTGAAGTAACTTAACATTTCCAGCCTCAAGATTTTTAAAAGACTTTTTCAGGGCTCGAAAACGTTGAGCTAATTCATTCGAGTCACTCAGAAACTCATCATAGAGTTCTGAGAGTTCCTCGTATGAGTGAAGAGGGGGAGAGTTAGGTACCTCTTCTGATTCGGATTCTGTTTCCAGAATGAAGTCTTCGTTAGCCATGAAGCATACATTTGCTTCATCTTCCTCTTGTGAGTCTGAGACTTCTTCTTCCAAATCGCTCCATGTTGCAGTCATTGCTTTCTTCTTCTTTGGGAAGAACTTCTTCTTACCACCCTTGTTCTGAGGGCAGTCCGTTTTGAAGTGTCCCTTCTCACCACATCCATAGCACGTGGCTTCTGAGACCTTCATCTTTCCCTTCTTGTCCTTCTTGTATGCAACATCCTTTCCCTTTCATGGTCTGTTTTTCCATGCTCTAGTCATTTTTCTTACTAGCATAGAAATGTCTTCATCCTCAGAGTCTTGTTCTGATTCATCTTCTGAGTCTGAGAACAATCATCTTTATAGTCTTCATCTTTAAAAGTTATAAAATATCTTAAGTAAATACACATACGTAAATCTAGAACAATCATCAATAAAAGTTATAAAATATCTTTTTCCTCCTCTAGTAATATTACCATTTAATTCACAAATATCACTATGAATCAATTATAGTAAATGTGTATTTCTTTCAACTTTAGGAAAAGGTTTCGTAGTAATTTTGATTGTATACAAGTATCACATTTCTTATTAAAATCCTTGTTACTAATTAAGATCAATATAGTCTTCTTTATGCATATATTCAATAGACTTATAATTTAAGTGTCCTAATCTACTATGCCATAAATCACAAGAATCAACAACATACAAAGAAACATTCATTTCATTATTAATACTAAGTTTAAACATGCCTTCAGTACAATATCTTTTTCCTATGAATACATCATTCTTAAGCAAGATCATTTTATCGGATTCCATTACAACTTTGAATCCTTTCTTACATAAGAGACAAATAGAAACTAGATTCTTCCTTAAATCTGGAACATGAAGTACATTTATTAAACTTAATTTCTTTGCAGATGTTAAGTTTAATTCCATAGTTCCTTGACCGCAGACTTTGGCTGAGTTGTCATTGCCCATCAAGACCTCTCTATTGTTCACTTCCTCGTATGTTTTGAATTGGTTGCGATCATTGCAAACGTGAACAGTAGCCCCAGAGTCTAACCACCATTCAAGTGATTTTCCTTGTCATGCCATGTTTATTTCTTTGAGCATGTCAATATGTATACCTCGTAATTTTTCTGTAATCATGACAACTAGGTCTTTTTCTTCCACTAAATGGGTCTTTGATGCTTCCTTTTTCAGAAGTCTACATTCATTGATGTAATGTCTTTTTTTGTGGCAATGTGATAAGTGTGAAATATTGCATATATTTTACCCCTAATACTTAGTATTTTAGTACTCATTTTTCACATAAATATGCATGTTATTGTATGAGTACTTGCTACAAAAGTCCATCATTGTGTTTCCTTTAGATTTTTGTGTTAAGCATAAATTGTTTAATGTTTACGCATTAACTTTGAATTAAGACATTAATTTGGGATTCAAACACAAATGTTTTGCATGTCAAATTCAAACTCAGTTTGGTATTTTGGTCATATTTCGAGTTTTATAAAGTGAAATTCTACATAATTTATATTGTAGGAAAGATGAGATAAATCTCTACAACTTTTACGAAGACCAAAAATCTAAGCAACAATGTTTGGAAGGCGAAAATGGGCTTGCAAGACAGAAAAGATACCTAGATGAAAAGTTCAGGTAGTCTATGAAGTTTGGGTCATAACTTTGGCTACAAAATATGAATAAACCTCAAATCACCTCCATTAGAAAGCTAAAAGACACAGCTACAACTTTTATTTTATGGAGAAAATGAGTTAAGGATGTTAACGTGGTCAATGATGTCAGTCAACATTATCAAGTTGTTTCCACTAACTCTGCAGTGGAGTTTTAAAAAGCTATCTTTATTTTATCACAAATATCTCATCCGATAAGATTTCCCAGCAAATAAAGTTTCTAAAGTGAAGAGCATCGAATGGCCTACAATGTTCATGTTTTGACTTTTTCCTAAATCGGTTGTTTGGTGGGTCTAAATTGCTAGATAAAATAATAGCACTGGTTTAATTAATTTTCTGGTAGGTTGTAGTAAATTGGGCATATCTTCCTCATTTCTTAGTGGATTATGACGTACTATATGTCAAAATTCATTAGAGGAAAATTATCTACAACTTTCATGTCTAAGATTTGTTCAGATTTGGTGATTAAGAGGCCCAAATCCGAGAAACAAGTGTCTGCATGTTCAAGCCTCAATAATTTCAGTAAGGGTATCTTGGAAATTTCTCATGCAAATCCTTTCCTATATAAAGGGGACCAAGCTCAGCCATTGGGATCAATTTTTCAGACCTCCATCTCATTCATGTTTAATGCTTTCACTCACAATCTTATATTGTTAGGAGTTTAGACAATTTTTCTTTAGTTATATTGTAATTTGGAGTTGTAATTTCTTAAGTTGGTGTGTAACCTCATTGTAATTTTCTCCATCTTTTATTGTGTTTTCTAGTCACTTTGGTTTCACCTCCTACTTGGATGGTTTCTTAGTGGTTGGAATTCTCAATTTGGGATGGAAGATTATGGAGGATATGTTTCAAGACTCCTTTTATTGTTGTTGAGATATTTCATTGATATCATAATCATGTTTTCTTTTCATCTATTTAACTTCTACTAACTTCTTGACAACCTCTAACATTTACTTGATGTCATTAACTTTTGACATTTACTTCATGTTATTAGCTTCTAACATTTTACTTTATGCAACTAACTTCTAACTATTTAATTTATGTCATTTACTTTATTGCTCTTTAATTTCATGTCATTTATTTTATTGCTCTTTAATTTCATGCCTTTTTACTTTCATTAATTATGCACTAATCTAACTCCATACTAACTTCTAACAACTTTATTTCTTGCTTTTATAATTTGTAACCTTTAATTTTATTTTATGCAATTTATTTTGTTTGTTCATTCTACTTTCCATATGGATCATTTCTAATTCACAATCTAGTGTTTGGGTAACAATTGTCGGAATTGGATCAAACTTGAGGTTTATCTTAAGGTACTCTACTCTAATCTTTTGCTTTAACTTTATTCATATAATTTTCATATTGATCAATGTGAATTGTTTTATGGGTAATACTTAATTGGGCAATAATCTCATGATCATGACTTTAGAAACTCAATTAGGATCGTTAATTGGGAATTTCATTAATTGATTAATTAATATATTCCTAATTGGTCAAAAAGATTAGAAGTTGATTCAAAATATTGCATGGTAATTAAATTGGCAAGTGTTATGCTTAATTAAGATTTTAATTAATCATTTCATGAACTAATTTAATACTTGACTAATTCAATTTTATGATCATGATCTTGTTTAGTTGAGTTGATGCATTTTAGTATGTGATTATGTGATAGCATAAAAACATATTGAACACCTTGAGTCAATGTCCCAATGATTGAAGAGATCCATTCCCTCAATTTAACCCCCAAGCACTAGAGTTTTCCTTCATAATATTTACTTTTTCATTCGCCACAACCACAAATCCCCAATTTGATCATAGATTACTAGTTAAGTTTCCACGAGAGACGACTTGGGTTAGCTTATCACTATCATTTGGTACGAGCTAATTTGCTTTTGTGATGTTTTCCCAATTTCAAACTTATTTTCTAAATTGACCAAGTTTTGAAGAATTAACAACGCTCCGAATTCCTATGTCACAATGATAACACTCTCTTTGTCTTTTCTTGTCTTGCTTAGAATCATTTGAGAACTTCATTTTCTTCTTATTGGTTTTATCTTCACCAATATGATTCACTTTAGAATTTTAATAAAGATACATGGCATCACATTGTCGAGTTTTCTCCTCTATACGTATATGTCTTAGTAACTTTTCAATTGTGAAGTCCTCACCAAGATGTAGAAGTTTCTTCCTATAATCATTCCAAGATGAAGGAAATTTTGAAATAATTACTCCAACTTGTAATGATTCAGGGATCAGTACTTGTAGATCACGAAGTTTACTTATAAGGATTTGTAATTCATGAATTTGATCCATAATATAGGCATAATATCAATCATAGTAAACTCAAAATATTTTAACATAATGAACTTATATGTTCCTTGTCGCTCGTTGTTGTACTTTTCTTCCAAAGACTTTCAAATCTCCAATGGTGATTGAATTGACATGTAGAGATCATATAGTCAATCGGATAAAATGTTGAGAATATGGTCTTGACATGCAAAGGTATCCTCATCATACTTCTTCCTTAATTGGGCAATCTTTTCCTTCTCTTCCATTGTGCCATTTTCATTGGCATCAACAATTGGTGCAATCTTTGGATCAAGCACATACGCAAGATTGAGAACCGAAAGAAGAAACATCGTCTTATCCTTCCAACGATTGAAGTTTGTTCCATCAAAGCGATCCAACTTAACAAACTCTTGATTCATGATCTTGAATGGAGTGTTTTGATCTTGAGTCATCTTTAACAAATATCTCTCTAAAATTGTTGGGAATTTATGAATAGAAGATGACAAAGATTTATTTATTGTGGTTTCAAGTCACAACTAGATCGCTATCTTTAGAGAGATATTCGACCTCACACAAAGTTGCTATTGGGTTGATGACAATACTCTCCCACGATACAATGAAACCTTTACGAAGTTCTTACTTAGCAATCATAAGAAACTCTCTACTCTCTTGAACAATGAAATGCTAATTTGGATTACACACTTGATTAATCTTTCCAAAATATTTAGGGGTATTTATAGTTGCACATAGCATACAATCAAAAGACACATCTCTTCACACATGCCTTTAATTATTTAAGAGACATGTCTATTAGCATATGAGAGAGGTGTCTTTATCTTTTTAAGAGTAACTTCTCAATCAAATGAAAAATTATGTCTTTTCAAAAATATGATCTAATAATTAAATAATTAATAATAATATTAATTATTAATATATTAAATTTGAAAATATTCTTCAATATATATATTTTTTTATTTTTACAAATGAAAATAAAAATTTTATGGGTAGGTCTCCCTTAGCCAGCACTAAGTTTCGCCCTTCGAAGTTTTATTTTTCATTTTAATAACAATTAACAAACTTACCATTTTCAAATAGAGCATTGCTAGTGGAACAATAAAAAAACGGTCAAAACAGTTAATAAATTGTGCACAATATATATAATATAAATTGTACAATAAATATTACATGTTTTATACATCATATATCACATGATGTGCACAACAGATGATATATATGTTGTGCATAATAGGTGATATATGTTGTGCACAACATGTGATATACATTATGTATTTTATATTATACATATTGTGCATAATATATTGACTATTTTGGCTGAATTTTTGTTATGTGGCAAGTATTTCCCTTTCAAATATTAAAACATTTACAGATAATATATTATCTCTAATTAGCTACATGGGATGAAGTGATGAGGACATGAGGTGTTGATTATCAATAATGTTCGAGGTACAACAGAAATACGTCCAACTTGTATTCAACGTGTGCTATCCATGTTAAAAGATGTGTGTTATACGTATATGTGCTATATGTATAGCACACATCTTGTAACATAGGTAGCACACGTTGGATACAAGTTGGACGTATTTCTGTTGTACGTCAAGCATTGTTGGATAATTACAGGTCCCTTCTTTTAATCTATGTGTATATTTAAAAGTGATCGGTTAAAAAAATATCTATCCATTTAAGCAATATAAAAAATATTTTTCTGCTAACTTATCCATATGCCTAATAATGATTAGTTTATTTTCTTGCTAGTTCATCAATAACTTAACTACAAAAATATTATTAATACTAGGCTACTTTTAACTAAAATAGAAAAAAGAAAAAACATAAGGGTAAAATACCTATATATTAGGAGAGTGAGAGTTATTTGTGTGTATACACATGGAAAAAAAATCGCGCATTTGCACTTATAGTAAAGCGGCACATACCGTGCCGTTTTATACAATATATAAATCGGCAGACAGTGTGCCGTCTTATATATTGTATAAAATGGCACAATGTATGCCGTTTTATGTTTTGTTAAACAGTTTCGTTTCATTGCTCCAAATAGAAGGATCAGTGTAAAGAGAAAATGTCAAACTTGGAACTATAATATCAATGAAGGGGTATACTCCACTGCATTGATTTTATCTTCATTTTTTAAATGCAAAGGGTTGTCACATACTACAATTTGAAAGTGTATGTGTGCACGAGAAGGGGGGGTTGAATCGTGCAAGTTTTTAAAAATTACTTCTTAAAAACTTTTACTTAGAAAGCTGCGTTTACTCAGAAGGTAGATTTAAGAGTTTACAGCGGAAATTGATTTCTGAGAAGATTAAGTTTCTGAGAACTTAGTCTTTCTGAGAAAGTTCCTTTCTGAGTGCTTTTAAGAAAATGACTTTAAGTTAAAGTTTCTTAAACGCTTTCTGATTTTAATCAATAAAGTTTTCACGAGACCTCTTAATTAAAATCGTGGTAGAGTTTTTCTCAAAGATTTATGCAAGTAAAGAGTAAGGGAGAAAAGCTTAACACAAGGAATTTTATACTGGTTCGGTTATAATCAACCTACTCCAGTCCTCAACCTTCAGTTGAGAGTTCTTTGATATTCTTCTTAAAGTGTCTTCCCAGACAGCAATGCCTTTACCAAATAAAGGACTTCCACCACTTCACAACCCGAAGTGGATTTCCTTGCCTCCAACACTAGAGGACTTCCTTGCCTTAATCACTTAAGGACTTCCTTGCCTCACAACCGAGGACTTCCTTGCCTCACAACCGAGGACTTCCTTGCCTTAATCACTTAAGGACTTTGAACTTTGCCTCAAACACCAGAGGACTTCCTTGCCTCACAACCGAGGACTTCCTTGCCTTAATCACTTAAGGACTTTGAACTTTGCCTCAAACACCAGAGGACTTAAAACTGCCTTCACACAAAGAAGGACTTAGCATTTTTCGAAAGTTGGTTTTGATTGAAAACAACTACCAAGACTAAGTTACAAACCTAGTTTTACACTTAGTAGACTTCTAGAGATAACTTACACAAGGTAAGGATTTACACCAATAATGAACTAGAAGATTTTAGCAAAGTTCGAAAAACAACTTTTGAAAAATTGTCTTTCTGAGAAAAATTCAAGTTCGAAATATGATTTCAAATTGACAGAGTTTTTGCTCAGTTTGTTTAAGAATTTTTCGCGCTTAAGTTTCGTCAATTTACTCTGTAATTTGTTCTCATATTTATAGGCGTTAATGTGCCACGAATTTGAAGTTTCTCTTTGCTGATGTGGCTGTGTTCTTTTCGGAACGGCTCCCTGCTACAGTTAGCGCGAAATGAGGAACTTTTCAGAACTGCACAGTGCGCGTGTTCCCACTTCCTTAGCTTGTTGTAGCGAGCTTTCTGAGACTGCTTGCGATCCCTTGAGTCCAGACACTTGATTGCTTCTGAGTCCAACTTTCTGAGAGTTGTACGGACTTCTGAGGCGAACCTTCTGAGGGAAGACCCTTCTGAGAACTACTAGTCGCAAGGTCTTCTGAGACCCTTCTGAGGCGACAGTGTTCTTTCCTCAGAAACATGTTTTCACCTTCTGCGCTTCTGAGACATCCTTTCTGATATCTTTGGCGCTATCATTTTATCAATTGATCTTGAGGCTACTTGATGTTTTGTCTTGGTCTTTACTCATGGTATTGCAATAATCTAAAGCATTCTGAGACACTTAGCGCACATATTAGCAAAACCTTAAGTAAAATTTTTATACTTATGGCTTACCCTGTTATCATTAAAACTTTCATAACTCTAAGAGAATTATGCCTAATTCTCTCAGAAGGGTTCTGGAGCTTACAATCTCCCCCTTTTTGATGATAACAACTTAAGTCTTAAGATAATAATTTTGCTTAAGTTCAGAAGTGTTTCTGAGTAAGTTCACAACTTATTCAGAATGCACTTTTCCTTTCTTAGAACTTAACATTGCTTTCTGAGTGAAGGCTCTGTTATTTTCTTAGAAGGCTTTGATAATCAACATTTAAAGTATGCAATGTATGATCACTGTTTGAGATTATCAATTACATAGCGTGTATTTCTTGATGAATATATGTATGAAATTCAGAAATACCAGGCTAAGTAAATCAAGAGATGCCAAATAAAAAAATAAGCATAAATTTAAGTAAAACATGAGATGCCAAAATAATGATTTTTCATTGATGGTTTTTGTAGAGATACAGAATATTTTGCTCCCCCTAAATTGTTGCTCCCCCTAAGTCCTAGCCTAGTGTTTACGTAGCCATTGTACAAAAAATTTTTTTATCATTTATCTACTCCCCCTTTGTTACATCAAAAAGGGTGGCTAATACATAAACGCCATCATTGACTTAGAACTACTGCCTTATGGCAATGTAGCGTAGCAGCTGGCATATCTCCATGAGAATCGCGCTCTGAGTCGCATGCGGAGCGCATTCTGGAGGTAGTTCAGAGGAGGTGGAAGGCTGTTGAGAAGATGAGGGTTGAGATGGAGGAGAACGAGAGACTTCAGCCTCAAGTACTTCATCGATGATATCCCTCTTTTGATATTCAGGAAATTCTTCTTCTTGGACAGCTTTGCCTTCAATAGCAGCGAGTTCAATAGAAGGCTGCCTCTGAGTGTCCTCAGAAACTAGAGCAAGGTCTAGATCAGAAGGTTGCCGAGCTGATGGTTGCTCCATTGCACCAGAAGTCTGAGCATCTTCGGAGAGGTTGAAAGTTGAGATCTGGCTATGTATGGCTTCAATGACCTTCAACTTCTCAGTTCGACCAAAGAAAGGCCGAAATTGCACAGAGGGTGGGGTGACTACCATTCTTCCCAGCTGAAAGCCGGAACTAATCATTGAGTCCGTAATCGAGAAGGTAGGACCTTGTTGATCGAAGGATGGAGGAGGAACTTCTGTTAGATCTAGAGGAGGAACCTCTGGTTCCTTCTGAGAGTCCTTCTCAGATAGAGTTCCTTCTAAGGAACTGTGGGCAGCAAATGCCTCAACTGCTGCAACTCCGGCAGCCATGGTAGCGTCAGCGCCCACCTCTGAGCTGAGCCCAGTGCTGGTGGTCCCTGGCACTACTTCATGTGTTGAGACATGAGTTTCCTCATGTTCCGGAGGGATCTCAGAAGAGAGGGGACCAACCTCAGAAGTTCGTTCAAGTAAGGCTTCCTCATGTTGTAGTTGTTGTTGTGGTTGCATCTGAGCAGCTTCTGGAGTCTCAGAAGGTTGATCCAGTTCCTTCTAGACATCAAGCATCGTCTGAGCCAATGACTCAGCATTCACAGTAGCCACCTCAGTTGTGGTTGCCTCAGAAAGTTCCACCATAGAAACCTCAGATGGCTTCTTTGGGAGCTCTTTCTTGGAGCTTCCAGCATCTGGAGTGCGATGCTCAATGCGGAAGCTTGCCGCATCTTCTTCCTCAGAAGAGGAATCAACAACATTTCTTCCATGCCCCTGAACATTTTCTCTGGTAGGAGAGACATTCCTAGAGGGGGAGGAGTGATGAGAAGCTTCTGCTTCTTCTTCAACAGCAGCAGCAGCAGTAGTGGTGGTAGTGGCAGCAGCAGCAGCAACTGCTACAATTTCTTGACCCGTAGGCTTCGGCGGGCTCTATTTCTTAGTGGTTTTTATCCCCACTCCTTTGTGAGACTTTCCCTCATAATTCAAGGAATGCATGAGCTTAGTTTTAAATTTGGTGGGTTTAAAACCAGAGACAGAATCGGAAACAGGAATTGAAGTAGAAGAAGATTTAAGAAAGGAAGGTGGAGTTGTAGAGTAAGCTTTTACCTAACGACCACGTTTCTTTTTCCCTTCTGCTGGCACATCTGGGACTTGGAGAGTTGGAGGTGTTTTCCTCTTTCTGGTCAGGAGTTGCTCAGAAGTTGTTTCTTCTGAGTCTTCAGCGACCTCAACAACCTCAGGTTCCTTCTGAGGAGTCTTCTGAGCTTCCTCAGAAGCCATACTCCTTGTCACCCTTGTTGGAGAAGGATGAGTCACTTTTTGCTTTTTCTTCTTCTTCTCTGAAGGATCGGAAACCTTTTCCTTTCCTTTTTCAGCCTTAGAGTGCTGTATGGGACCAGCAGCTCCCTTAGAAGGCTTTGCTTCCTCCTTCTTCTTCTTGATGTTGTTGAAGGTGACCATGGTGAATTTGCTGTGGTTGAAGACATATTCGTAGTCTTCAAGTGGGAAGGAGAGATGGTTGAGGATTCTGGTCAGAAGGCTTCCGTAAGGTAGACTTGTGAGAGCCCTCTTAGGATGAGCTTGGTGCATCATGTAGTTGAGTACCATCCTTCCAAAATCTATTCTTTCCTTCTTCAGCAGGTGGTACAGTAAGCATGCATCCATGGTTGTGACATTCCCCATGTCTCCAATCCGAGGGAGAAGGGTATGCTGGACAACTGAGAAGATGATTCTGGCCTCTTGCGTGAGATGAGGCACCTTTACGCCCTTGAGTGGTAGACTGTTGCTACCAGTCAGAAGTGTTACCACTTCTTCTTCTGAGTCATCTACCTCCTTGACCCAATCTGGGTCGTCAGCGATGACAGCACCACCATTCAAGGTCTTGAAAATTTTGTTGATGTCAGAGGAGGAGAAGCGGATTTGTTGATCAGCAATCGTGCTCTTGACCCCTTTGTTGGTGAACCTTTCGATTTGCGAGTAGAAGGCCCTCACCACATTTGGGTAGCATACGTCCTCGGAGCTCATCATGGCTGGCCATCCAGGTTGCTTAAGGAATGTGAGCTGAAGTTCGTCCACCTGGTTGTAGACATTGAGAGGCAATACCCTTCCCATGGCTAGATTCTGTGGGAGATAGGTCTTGTAAAATAGGGATTGCATCTTCTCATCTTCGTAGAGGATGTCTTCTGATACCTCATTAAGGTTGTTTCTCATTAATCCCTTAATTTCTCCAGAGGAGGCCATTAGGAAGAAAAGGTTTAAGTTTGGAATGAGATGAAGGGAGATAGAGAATATAAGAGAGCAGAGATAGCAGAGAGAAAGAGAGAAAGGAGATGAGGATTGGAAAGCGAGGAGAGAATTTTGCAGAGTTTTGGTAAGTTTTAAGCGCAAAGTGCTCAAATGGAACAATGCCATGAGTATTTATAGAACTGGCTTGTAACTAGCCGTTTCTGATGCTTATCCAAAAGTTACCGTTGGTAACTTGTTTCTCGGAAGGTACCCTTCTCAGAGAAGTGGACCTTCTGAGAAATGTTTCAGAAGGTCTCCTTTCTGAGGGATGAGTCTTCTGAGAACTAATTTTCTCAGATAGAGTTTTCTGTGTTTTCCTACTTCTAGCTCAGAAGCTTAGTTCTATTGTTTGTCTCAGAGTCTAAACTAGGACTAAGGGGGGTTTCTAAGAAAAAGTTTTTAATTTCAAAGTACTTAGAAACGTCTTAGATTAAGAAGTCCTTTCAGAACATTGAAACGATCCTCGGGTCAAGGCTTTGTAAATATATCTGAGATTTGATCCTCAGTATTCACAAATTTGAGTTCAATGTCGCCTTTTTGCACATGATCCCGAATAAAATGATGTTTTATATCAATGTGCTTGGATCGAGAATGCTGAATAGGATTCTTAGCTAAGTTGATAGCACTTGTATTATCACAAAGAATAGGAATTTTGGTGTACCTTAATTGATAATCAAGTAGCTGATTCTTAATCCAGAGCATCTGAGAACAGCAGTTTGCAGCAGACACATATTCAGCTTCAGCAATTGATAAGGCGATCGTATTTTGCTTCTTGCAAGACCAAGTGATCAACCACTTTCCAAAGAAGCAGTAGCAGCCACTTGTGCTTTTGCGATCGATCCTATCTCCAGCGTAGTCAGCATCACAATATCCTACAACATCAGAAGAACAACCTTTCTTGTACCAAAGACCAAGGTTAGTAGTTCCACTCAAATATCGTAAAATTCGTTTAACCACACTTAAATGTGATTGCTTAGGCTTAGACTGGAATCTAGCACAGATCCCAACACTAAGTTGAATATCTGGTCTGGAGGCAGTTAAGTAGAGAAGTGAGCCAATCATTCCTCGATAGTTGCTTTCTGAGACTTTCTCACCATCTTCATCCAAGTCAATTACTTGAGAGGGATGCATGGGAGTGCTCATGGGTTTGGCCTTATCCATCAGAAACTTCCTCAGAAGTTCTTTGGTATACTTCTCTTGGTGGATAACTGTCCCTTCTGACTCTTGCTTGATTTGCAATCCTAGGAAGAATTTTAATTCTCCCATCATGCTCATCTCGAATTCACCTTGCATAAGCTTGGAGAATTCTTTGCAAAGGCATTCATTGGTTGCGCCAAATATTATGTCATCAACATAAATCTGGACAATCAAGAAGCCAGAGTCTTCTGAGAGTGTAAAGAGAGTTGTGTCCACTTTCCCTCTTGAAAATCCGTTTTTAAGCAGGAAAGAGCTCAATCTATCGTACCAAGCTCTTGGAGCTTGTTTCAGACCATAGAGAGCCTTTGTAAGCCTAAATACGTGATCCGGGAATGCATCATTCACAAAACCAGGAGGTTGTTTTACATAAACTTCCTCAGAAAGGTATCCATTCAAGAAGGCAGACTTAACGTCCATCTGATAGAGTTTGAAACTTTCGTGTGCAGCAAAAGCTAGCAACATTCTGATAGCTTCCAATCTTGCGACTGGAGCAAAAGTTTCATCGTAGTCTAATTGTTTCTTACGACTTGACCGTTTTCATCAAGTTTGTTTCGAAACACCCATTTAGTCCCAATGACACTTTTGCCTTTGGCTTCTGAGTTAGTTTCCAAACTTGATTTCTCTCGAATTGGTCAAGTTCATCCTGCATGGCATTTACCCAGCTAGGATCATCTAACGCCTCTTCTATGGAGTCTGGTTCAAGTTCAGAAACCATAGCAAGATTTGTGTAGTTCCTTCTGGTTCTTACGCCACGTTCTGGATCACCCAAGACTTCATTCTGAGAGACGTTCTTCAAGTCTCTTGAACCTTTAATCCCTTTAGGAGTAGGGTTCTGAGAAGGAGACACTGAAGGTTCTCTTTCTGAGTCATCAGAAGCTTGACCTTCTGAGAATCTAAGTTCCATTGCAATTGGAGAAGTAGATTCTCTAGGTTCTGGAGCTTTGATGATGCTACTAGATTTTTCTTTAGATGGAGATGGTTGTTCCATGGGTTGGAAATCAGTCTCATCATCTGTAAGAGTTTTCTTTTTGGCTTTCTCAGATGAGATGTTGAGTTTCTCAAACTCATCTTCTAAGTCCGCATCTTTCTGAAACATGTCCTTACTAAGTTCTTTGAACTTAATATGGATTGTCTCTTCAACACATTTACTCCTTTTGTTATATACTCTGTAAGCTTTAGAGACTGAGGAGTATCCTAGGAAGCATCCATCATCGGACTTAGGATCAAACTTAGAGAGTTTGTCCTTTGTGTTGAGAATAAAACAAGAAGAACCAAATACATGGAAATAAGAAATGTTTGGTATTTTATTCTTCCATAGCTCGTAAGGAGTCTTTTTCAGAATTGGTCTCAGAAAAACTCGATTCTGAATGTAGCATGAAGTGTTAACTGCTTCAGCCCAGAAACCTTTTGAAAGTCCGCTTTCTAAGAGCATTGTTCTTGTCATCTCTTGAAGGCTTCGATTCTTTCTCTCAGCCACTCCATTTTGTTGAGGAGTTCTGGGAGATGAGAATTCGTGAGCAATGCCCAGATTTTCACAAAACTTTTCGAAAGCATGATTCTCAAATTCACCACCATGATCTGATCTTATGGTATGAATGTGCGAATCCTTTTCTGTTGAAACTCTTTTCGCAAATGCCTTGAACTTCTCAAAAGTTTCTTCCTTAGAGGCTAGAAAGAAAACCCAAGTGAATCTGGAGTAATCATCCACTATGACAAGACCATAGCGTTTTCCAGAAAGGGAAGCCGTTCTGGTTGGTCCAAAGAGATCCATGTGGAGCAGTTCGGTGGTTTCTGAGTAGAAATACCACTTTACTGGAAAGGAAGCCTTGGTCTGTTTCCCTCTTTCACAGAAGTCGCAGGTTGCATCCTTCTGATACTTAATGCTGGGAAGGCCCTTTACAAGTCCTTTCTGAGAGAGTTCAGAAAGAAGTCTCATATGGGCATGACCAAGTTTCTTATGCCATAGCCATTTGTCTTCTTGGACAGAGACAAGGCACTCCACGTTTTGATCTTTTAGATCATCCAGATGGATAACATAGATGTTACCAACACGTTTTCCTTCCAGAACGATCTTGTCATTTGTGAGATTAATCACATGACAATACTTGGCATAAAACTCAACCTTTAAGCCTTTGTCACAAAATTGACTAATGCTTAATAGATGTGAGTTAAGCCATCGACCAAAAGTACATCTGAGATTTGGTGAGAGGAATCCTTACCAACATCTCCTATTGCAGTGACTCTTCCCTTAGCGCCATCACCGAATCGCACTGTTCCGCCTTTCTTGGGCTTGAGGCTTCTGAACCAGTGCTTGCTTCCAGTGATGTGCCTCGAGCACCACTGTCAAGGTACCACTGCTCATC